>JAXQQM020089955.1:0-34508 GCA_034641835.2 Pinus albicaulis
ATATTGGGAATCTAGTTGAGTCTAATTTCCAAAACTTATTTTTTTTTTCATTTTGTGTCTATTTACCTCTCCAAAGTGGATTCTCCCAACCTAGTAAAAAAGTGTTGAATCTTGGTATAAATGTGAAGTCTTTGAAAATTACGGAACAACTTTTCGACACAGCACCCACAACTCCAAAATTGAGATCATGATAGCTCATTGGAGATTTGGTTGAGTTTAATTTTGAAACATTATTTTGGTGTTCCATATGGTGTCCATTTACACATACAAAAATGGATTCTCCCAACCTACACGGTCAAAAAGTGTTGAATGTTGGTGCAAAAATGCGAGTCTTAGTGCGGTCATTTTTGGATGCCTTCCTCGATTCCAAATTGAGCTCATGATAGCTCATTGTAAATCACAGTTGGTCCTACTTGTCCTTTGACATATTTAGTGTCCCGTAATTTGGCAGATTGGTAAACCAAATGACAGGGTAACATCAGACCAAGCTTTGGAGTCCTAGGACCTAGCCTTCCTGGACTCAGAGAGGGCTCTCTCTATTGTGTGAAGGATGTGAACTTGTTCACTTTGTGTGTTTTATTTTAGGCTAGTTGTTAAGTATTTTTTGGTTTGTTTTTGGTTTTTGAGGTAAACTGATCAAAAAGGACAAATAGAAAGAGATTTCATCAAATCAACAAGGCTATGGGGTCAGATAAAGTCAAGGTTGTCTAAATGATGGACAAGGTGTACTGCAGGGCTGATTTGGTCAAGGTAAATGGATTCTTTGGGTGAAAGTGAAGTGAAATGAACATTAAGTTTTTGAAAGACAAAGAGATCTTAAAGATATATAGTTTTAAATTAGGTATTCATGAGGTAGGTCAAACCATTAATCTTTATGAATAAAACTCAAAATGATACATATTAAAGATAAACAATTCGGCGATACATAGAAGCATAAGAACTCCGAACTCTGGAAAATCACCTTCAGCTGTTTGGGAAAACAAATAAGATAAAAAAAACAACTCAATCTATGAAGAGGGAACTCCTAAAAAACATATCTTGAGCTATCGGGAACTCTGAAATAAGTTTGCAAGCATGGAAAAAGGGCAAGATCGAATGAGACCTCTTTGACTAAAAAAATCAATATTTCATAGAAATATTTCAGAAATGGAGTTCTGAGAAACTATAAGTAAGCAGGGCATACCTTAAATCATACTAGATAGCAAAACATAATGACCATTAATGAAACAAATAACAATTTCTTGATGGACCTAAGGGGCAGTTAATAATCCTTTAGAAATGATCAAGAGGAGGAAAACATCACAACTGTAATAGGTAGGATGTTTGAGGTGCTTTCATGAGCATGTCTCAACATATACTTTTCTAATCTACATCAAATAAGAAGTATGGAACATCAATGAAAATAGGAAAACATAAACAAATCAGAGAAACATCACCATTCACCAAGCCATGGAATCCTGCACACAATGCTCCTCTACCATCAAGCCAAGCAAGACATCATCCACTTCATAAAACAAGTATTTCTTCCAAGTTCATAATTCTATGTATTGCTCTCAATATATCAAGTTATGCCTCTTTGTTACAATGAATCCTCTTGGTTTATATAAGCCAAAGAGGAGGAAACCCACCTAGAGCAACTAGAAGGCCATTGGCCAAAAACAAATATCTAAAACTGTCCTTGAGGCCTAACAAGGTCCAAGGCACAAAATATCCTTCAAAAATATATTTTCGGACCAAAATAGCAAAAAATAATCACTTTTAAGGCCTGACACATAAGAAAAACTTTCTTAACGCACATTTGGCCCAAATGGCTTTTCAGCAAAATCTGCAGGAGCGTAGCACTGGTAAAAAGTTTGTTTTGTAGTGTAGTTTTGGGAGACTTCCTGATGACGAAATGAGTCCCGTGATAGCTCGTTGAAAATATATGGATGTCTATTTTCTAAAATACTTTATTTTTCCCAATATGATGCCTAGAAATTAGTCAAAAATTAGAAACAGTGAAAAAACCCATGAGTGTAGCACTTGCTGATATTAGGGGCAGAAAGGTAAAAAAAATGGTTGTTTTTGGCCTTTCTGAGAGACCAAAACAGCTTCATTTGAACTGAAAATTTCTGAACATGTTCCTTTGATGTCAAGGAATCCAAAAATATATTTTTCTTCAGCTGAGGATGCTCCGAGGAAAATTTAAGGCACCCATTATTTTATTCTTTTAGGCCTAAAATTCACAAAAAACAAGAATGTGTCCAAAAATGCCCAATTTTGGTGAGTAAACCACTTAAGGGTTTTTAGAAACATGCAATGAAGCTTGAGAAAAAATTCCAAGCTGAGATAGGCCTTTTTCACGTTTTTCCGTTGGGCGCCTCCTTTGGGTAGTTTTGAGTTTCCTTCAGGCAAACTGATTCAAATTCTTGTAGTGCTCGGTCATTCTCCTTTGTAGGCCCAAATCCTTGTTGGCTTTCTCCAATTTGGTTTCCAAATGTTGATTTTCCCTCTCAAGCCAAGACTCTTTATCATTCTCAATTTCTAAGGCAAGGAGCTCTGTAAGAGGGTGTTGTTGTGCACAAGTTGATTCTTCTTCTTTCTGCTTTTGTAATGCTCTTCTAAGACCCATGGTCTTAGGTCTCTTTCTTTCTGGTCCTTATTCTTCATCATCTTCCGCATACTCACCCATGTATTCTTCTAGCCTTACTTGCGAATTTTGAGCTTTTCTTCTGTATTTGAGTGCCCGGGGCTCATAGATTGCCATCTATCCACTCATTTTATTATTTTTCATTTTCAAAAAGTGGATAATGTTTTTTGACCTTTCTAGGCCATTTTCCAAATCTTTAATCTTAGCCTCTCAGTTCTGCAAAAGAGATCTAAGAATTCCGGCCTCATCATCTTCAGCATCACTGTCTATTTGTATTATGTCAAATTCCTTCTCATGCTCATGGCTGCTCTCTTGCTGTTCAATCTTCTCTTTGCCCTTACTTTTAATGATTTTCTTTCCTCTGGTTTTCTTGGGAAATTCTACATTGTTATTCTTTGGCAATTTGACTCTACTCCTTAGTGCCCTAGTGATATTTCTAGTCACTGCCTGAGTGGTTTTCTTCTTTGTTGTTTTGGTGTTTTTAGCCTTTGCCACTTTTGATGAAGGAAACATGGCCCCTTGCCTTGGAGAGGTAGTAAGTACATGTTATTGACTCTGTTGACGAGGAATGAGAGGAGGAGTCAACACTAGTACCTGTTTAGTTTGATCCTTTATATTGATGCCTCCTTCATTATCAGATTTGCTGCCTTTTTCACTATCATTGTTTTCAGTTTCTTGCTGTGGGATGCTTTCATCATGATCACTGTTTTCATTTCCTTGTGGGTTGTTTCTTTCATTATCACTTTTTTTTCCTCCTCTTGGGGATTACCATTATTATTATCACTATTTTTACTTTTCCCTTGTGGACTGCCTCTCTCACTATTATTGTTTTTATCATTCTCTTGTGGGCTGCCTTCATCACTGTTTTGAGTTTCTTGTGGATGGGTGCCTCTTTTACTATCATTGTTTTGTTGATAGCTGCCTCTTTATTTATTGTCTTCACTGTCTCTTTGTGGGCTGCCACTACCTTGACTGTTTTTCTGTGGGTTTCCACTTTCACCATCCGTGCTTTTGTCATCCCTTTCTAAGTTGTCTTTATCATCATTAGTGTTTTCACCTTCCTCTTGAGGGCTACCTTCATGATCACTGTATTGCTGACTAGTGCCTCCTTCACTTTCCTTATTACTTTTACTATCTTCTTGAGCGTTGCCTCTAGCTTTATGAAATTTTCTTCTTCCACTGAGTTGTGGACTATTTTCCTCATCATTCTTGATTTTCCCTCTACTGCTGCTTTCATCACTTTCTTGTTCTTTGTCACCAACACTTCCTTATTCTTCGTCACCAACACTTCCTTGTTTTCTTTTACTACATTCTTCTTTCCCACTGTCATCTATGGAGGATGATTTTTGTTGGGGAGTAGACTCGTGAGAAGAAGGGGAAGCATAAGGTGTGGAGGGCGAGGAATGAGCATGAGGAGGGTCTCGAGATGAATATGGCCTAATTTGCAGTGGCATAGAAGATGCAGAAGTGAAATCAGGGTGAGAGATGAAAGTTTCCCAAGAGATGCCCTTTTGTTCTAGCTGGTGAAGGATAATGATCTTAATGAGAGAGTGATGGAATAAACTTTCTTTCTGTTGAGCTGGAGGCTTCTTTTTAACCAAGGAAGACATCTTATCTATACTTTTACACAGGAAAAAGGGTAGGTTTAGCAACTTAGCTTTTGTGAATTGTGTAAGGAGTTTGATGTGATAGGAATATACTCGGGAAAATCTACCTTTGCAAGTGAAAAACTTCATGATTATCTTCATGAGGAATGCATACTCATCCAGCAAGTGTGAAAAAGGAAAAATGGAGCTGCATGCATCTTGATGATTTGGTTTTAGAAAAGGCTGATAGTGGCTAAGGTCAAGGTATGACTGTTTGAACCACTCCTCTCCTATGTAAGGGATTTTGTTTGCTTCAGAAATAGCTTTAGGAGTGAGTTCAAAATCTAGACCTGCTATGTGAACTTGCTTTCCATCCAATCTCAGGGCAAACAACTCAGTCAAATAAGGGTGGCTAGTGACCTTTGATACTCTACTACAAAAATCAAAGCAACCTACCTCTTAAAAGCAGGACAAGACTGAGGGAGAGGCAGTGATTTCTTGAACAGTGGTGGGCTCAAATCTGTTATGTTGACCTCCCTTTTTAACCTTTCTCTTTGGAGGCATTTTGACCTTACTTGTTCTTCTCCAAAAATCAACTAAACAGCTCCTTAAATAACAATAGGCTTTCTTTTTATTTAAAACTTATTTCTCCTTCAATTTAGTTTTCAAAAAATATTTTATGATTAAGAGAAAGAGGGGTGGAAAAGAGAAAAGTACCTTCACAACTTCTTTGATGTGGTGAAAAACAAATCTTGGTAAAAACAATTCAATTCTGGCTCCTTTTTTGCAGTAGTCGATTGGTGCTACACCCTTACACACAGGCACGTAGCGTCTGCACGCTGTACTGGGAAGGTGTGCACGTCAGGCGAGGGGCCATGCAAAGGTGGGAAAAATCCCGGCTAACGGTGCAAAGGGCCCATGAAAAGGGTCCAAAAGAGAAGGTGAAATGGCGTTAGGCAATAGGCCAGAAAAGGCCTATGCAAAGTGTCGAGCAACAGTTCGGTGCAAGTGGCTAACAAACACCGCACTATTTTCAGCACCCAGCGGAAAGTTGCATGCCATACCGAAAAACCAAACACGTTGCACCGCATAAGCGCATCGCGCCCTTGTAATATTCTTCGATAAGTCGCTACATGCACGCAACGCTTTAGGCAGCTGTGCACATCACGACCGTTGAACTTTGCACTGGCTTTTTTCCTAGGATAAACCGCCTTCTATCTCTCTCACAAATACCTAAATGAATGTACATATGCCTATCAGGGCTTTTATGTCTCTTTTGAAATGCTTTCTAGAAGGCGCCCTTTTCCCTTTAATTGAAAACAAATACATTTCATACTTTGGTCTTTTGTCAAAAATTTCTTGTATGCAGCTTTTAGCCATTTAAACATAATTTGATTATGATGCCTTTGACTTTGCCCTGTAGTTTTTTATGAAAAACTTCGTCCCTGCTTAAAATCAAAACAAATGTTGACTATTCTCTGCACAACAGTTTTTTAAACCATCAAATTTTTATCCTCTTTCTGTTTTGCAGTGGGATGCTTTTTCTGTATTCCCTGAAAACCATACTATGTGACCTTTATTCATCCTTTGTAGACAAACCAGTTACAAAACTTTGCGCCCTTTGCTTATACATGAAGGAGGTGTTGATTTTGTCCTTTTGATGTCTATTGCACTTCCATCCAAATTTTATGAAACAGACTTGAAACGTTTTTTACTGTGGGGTATTTTTAACCAGAATTTTTCAAACAGTGAAACTAGTTTGAAAGTCGTGCACTCTCTGCTTATACATGAAGGAGGTGCCACTCTCTTTGGCTTTTTCAAGGTAGTTTCTATAAACTTTTGCCTCTCCATTTTTAAATCAAGACAGATGGTGACTGCTTACTTGTGCAAAAGTTTAATTTACTTCTTCTTAGTGCAAGGGCACTTTTATCTTAGCTTTGTAGAATGTGACCTCTAGTCCTCTTTTGAAGGAGTGAAATCCTACTTCAACCTTGCACCCTCTGCTTATCATTGAAGGAGGTGCCTCATAAAAACAAATGTTTGCCATCTGCTTATCATTGAAGGAGGCATTTATAAGAAACTATGCCCTCTGCTTTATAATTGAAGGAGGCAATTCAAGCCAGAATCTATGCCCTCCGCTTTATAATTGAAGGAGGCACTTCAAACCAAAAGTCTGTGCTTATTCTTTACCCAATCTGTATGAGACATGTCTCTTTGTAGAAATTCACTGTGAAGCTAATGAACAGGTAATGTATTTCAAAATCACCGCTATCTGTTGTGTCTCTCTTAGGTGTGAACACTCTTTTGCAGTAACTTTATCTTCATTGGTGATGGTAGTGCCTTTGATGATTTTCGGCCTAGGTTGCAGGGTTATGAAAAAACATTTGTTTCCTTTTTCATGCTTTTCACTTTGATGTCTAAAGACTGCTAAGGGTCCTTTTTCCTGAAACTTGCCATACCTAGCCTCATAAGACTGTTTTTCAAAGATGTGCCCATATGTTTGAGAAGAATGTGAAAATGCCATTGTGGGTTGACATGATGTGCTAGATGCAGTAAATTCCCAACCTTTGTACTCATTTTTCCATGATGGATGATTCTTTGACTTTATTGGTGTTTTGAGTTTGCAGGGATGAATCCTGTAGGTTTCCTTTCTCTTTGAAATATGCATTTTCTTTGTTTCCCAACAGTCAACTATTCTAGCTTTGAAAGCTTTCCTTGAAGTGTCCCCTTGTTCAGGACTGCTTAATGCCATCTATCCTAGCACCCCTGCAGAGGTGCACTGATAAAATGACTTTGATTATTGGAGGCTTTTTCTGATGTATCATGGTGATGATGCTTGAAAATTCCACTTGATCACTTTCTTCGGACATAGGACCTTCTTACTCTATTTCTTCCTGAATTTGAACCTTATAAGCTTTATTGAAACAAAACACAGCGACCATTTTGATGGTGTATGACCTAGGGGTAAACAAGGGTTTTGTTTTTCCCGACAAGAAGAGAGGATGGCTAACTGATATCGAAAATAGGGTTTTTGACTAGAGATATTCTTCTCAAGATACTTACCCCAAACACCATCACCTAGACCTAGACAGTTTGTCATAATTTCTGAAGGACTTCTTGGGCATAGTCAGGTCATCATATGGGAATTTAAATAGTGAGAGGGGAGGAGACAACTTGTCTTATGTTTGGACAGACTGTTTTGTGAAATAGGAGAATTTTGGATATCATAGATAAGAGGCTTATGACAATTATGGATAGGGTAAGGTTTACTGATCTAGGACAGGACTGAAAACAGATGACCACTTCTATCATAGTCTGCAAAAGAGGGGGAAAAAGATAAAAAATTTCTCTAAGGGGTTTTCTAGAGGACAAATTGACTGTTTGAAATTGGTTTCTAGGAAACCTTGACAAGGCATATAGTCATCAAAAAAAGTGAAAAATACTGAGGACTAACAGTGGCTCCATTTGGGGAGGACAGCTCCTTTTCAGGAGGTGTCCAGAATTGCAGATCTCTGGCTCGTGAAGACCATTTCTTATCAATTGGTGGATATTTTTCTTTCTCTTGATGCTTTTCCTGAAAATGGTGCTTTTGAAAAATTGAAAGCATGATTAACATCAACCTCATTTCTACTTACCCAACTACTTTTCCTAACATTTTTTCTTCTTTGGGTGCACTTGGACTGGAAAACCCTTGACATGATATATTTGAAAGAGAAAACACTATATAATTCTACACTTATCTCTTTTGGGAGTTCAGATTAAACTAATGAACTCCTTTATTTCTCTACCTATACTAGATCAACTGTCAAGATTAAGCTGTTTGACATGATTTCATTCACTAGACTAAAACATGAAATTGAAAAATGATCAAATCAGGATTATACATTATGATTTGTAATGTGTTTGTGGCATAAAGACAAGCTGCACACAAATTTTATTTTCGTACAAAATGAGATTTAGAAAAATCAGGGCTAGGATACATAGTTTTCTTTTCATCCCTATTTTTCTCTTTGGTTCTGTTTTGAGTGTGTGGAACTAGCATCTTTGTTTCCTAATCTACTTTCTTTGATAAGTCAAGCTTTCATATTTTGACTATCATTCTTTTTCACTAACTTATCGACAATCAATTTAAAACATGCTCAATTATGATTAGGATATATAACTGAACAAGACATATTTTGAGCACTAGCAGTGGCATTTAGACTTGCGCACTTTCAGCATGACTATTTTTTGGGTATGGGGCTGTATCGTTCCTTTAGAATCTGCCCTCTTTTTCTACTTTTCTTGTTGTTTTTGTGTTTTCTCTTTTTCTCAAAACAAACTGAAAGAAATATGCTCATGGGGCTGAGCTTATTTTGCATGCCTATGTATTCTAATCTAACCTATATATGATAGACATTTATCTGGTGAACTCTTCTTTCGAATATAACCAGTCAAGTAGATGATTGCATGGTTGATCTTGGTTCAGCTCTTTGATGATGTTGAAGAAATCAAAAGGCCACTTCCACCTCACTTGTTTCCGGACAGTAGTGCTTAAGTTTTTTCTCACACTTTGCAACAAACTACTCATGGTAGAACACACTCCTCCCTCATATTTCTCAAGGAAAACAACAAATGGATCTTGGAATAATACCTGATCTGGAGGATTTGAGACATAATCTCCATTCAAGACTACTCCTTCTTTCACTTGGCTATGTTTGGGACTCTCTTGGGAAATAAACTCTTCCCCTTGCTCATGATCACTTCAACTGTCAGACTCATCATATATTGCAGTGTAGTCTTCTTTCCAAGCTGATGTTTTCTGATTAAGTGGACTGAAAATTGTGTGAAGGTCATCATGTTGATGAGTAGGGATACTCTTTGGCAACAAATCTTCTCAAGAAAGAGCAACAACTTTCTTGTGATCATCAATTTTCAAGCCTTCATTTGCTTCCAAATTTTCTAAGCTTTCCTCATCACTGTCATAGCTGCTATATTGTTGCTTTAATTTTCTTCAAGTTGATGAAATTGAGTTTTCCTCCTCCCTGCTACCTAACATAACAACCCCCCATTTTTATCTTGTTCACATCAAATAATGGGGACCCTTTCTATAAAATTTTTGGCTAAATACCTTTTAGGATTTTTATTAAGTCAATTATCTTACGATTTTGTTAATTTTTCATTTTCTTTAGATTCTTGTTTTGATTGCTTGGTTAAAATCGATTTTTTATAAGCTTCCTGTTGACGCTTGTTTCATCTCATTTGGTCAACCGGTTTGTAAATAGCACTCCTTTGAACTCTAATCGATTATGTCGTCTGGGTTAAAAAATGCGTAGTTCAATAATGCATTTAGTTTAAATATTAACCCCTTGTTAGTTATTATTAACAATTTTTATTTTTTTATATATAGCCAAATCATAAAGCATCGGGATTTCAGTCATTTATTCCAATTTTCCAATTTTCAAATAAATTACTAATCTCGAAAAAATCCAAAATGTCAAAATGGTTGTTTTAGGTAAATCATCATTTTAGATAAATTCGTAGTCTAATTTAACATCTCTAAAATAAAATTAAAAAATTAATTTTTAACATTAAATTTTGAATTAATTAAATTAATTATTATATTAAATATAATTAATTTAATTTAATTAAAAATTTTATATTAAAAACAAATATATAAAAAAACAAAAAATAAAATAAAATTTTTGCATAAAACACATCGCATCAGAAATATTCATTCGAGCCTCCTTTTAAAAACCCTGATGTGGTCACTCTCAAAATTCCCGATGCGATTGAGTCACATTTAACTCCGATCCGATTGAGTCAGATTGAACTTATGCGATGCGATGAGGTTTATTTGTGCGATGCGGTGAGTTGATTAAATCCGATGCCATCAATTGTTATACCCCGATGCAATAAGTCTCATTTACATTTTATGCGATGCGATTAAGTCAATGTTTAAATCTTCCGATGCGATTGAGTCAAGAGGAGGTAGGAGTTATAATATTAAAGGTCAATGTAACGTTAGTTCAAAATAGCATACGTTAGAGTTAGTGGTAGGTTAGTCTAAGTCATAGGTTAGTTTTAGTGTTAGTTTAATGTTTACAAATAACGTTAGTGTTGAGTTAATATAGTTTTATGATAGGTGTAATATTAATTTAATTTAATATTAGTTTGAAATAAGAGTTAGTATAGTGGTAGGTTAGTTTAATATTACATTAGTGGTAAGGTAGGTATTAAAGTTAGTTTTAAGTAGGTGTAATATTACTTTAGTTTTATATTAGTATAAGTTTTATATTAGTATAAATTAAGTATTAGTTTAGTTTTAGTTTAATAATTAATTTTAAATTGATTAAATTAATTTAAAATATAATTAATTTAATCAAATTTATAATTATATTAATTAGTTAAATTAATATTTAATTAGTTTAATTTATAATTAGCAATTAAATTAGAATTAATTATTAGTTAATTGTAGGCTAATTTAGGATTAGATTTTAATTAAAATTCTGATTTTTTAGCCCAGCAACTGAATTTCCAGATTTATATCAGATTTGACTCATCAACTTTGGAGGCTCATAGATTGAGTTTTACTTGGCCAAATGAGGCCCAGGATGGCTCATTGGAAAGAGAAAATCAAGGAGAACATTTCTGAAGAGGTTTCAATAACAGATTTGATCATTTATTGGGTCAAAAATCAGGCAGAAGATCAAGCTCCGAATTTCTAAAAATAAAATCAATTTTCTGAGTTTTGTTTTCTTCATTTTCATTTGCCTAGCCTCTTCTAATTGCAGATTCATGCATCAATATTATCCTTGGTTAATTAAGATCATTATGAGTATCAATAAGAAGCTCAAATTCCCTTTTTATTTATTTAAATAGAATTTGATTGGATTTGTTTTAATGTTAGAAATAATATTTGGATTTTATTGTTGCATCTTAATTCATTTTAATTTATTTTTGCAGGAAAAAACAATAGAAGGGATATTGAGGAAAAAGATTTCAATCAATGAGAAGACTCCAGCAATTAAAGATTGGATTTTTTTTTAGCAATTAAAGTTGGATTGGGCTGATTTTTTTTCTTCAAACAAACTCTCTTCTAAAATACTTTTGGGAGGATTATAAATTGCAGATTGCAAAATGTAAAAGGTGGGGGCTGCTCTCCTCTACAATTCCAGACTTCTAAAAGCAGTTCTGTAATAGGAATTTAGAGTTGTAGATGGGGAGGAGAGAAAATTTCAGATCTGAACATTAATGAGGGTTTATTCTTTATATCTTGAATTATGCATGATGGGCAGAGTTTGCATTTCTGCAGCTCTTGTCTTGAAAGCAGAAATTCAAGTAATGTAAAGTATT
This sequence comes from Pinus albicaulis, assembly GCA_034641835.2. Classification (NCBI taxonomy): domain Eukaryota; kingdom Viridiplantae; phylum Streptophyta; class Pinopsida; order Pinales; family Pinaceae; genus Pinus; species Pinus albicaulis. Next base: position 11,551 of record JAXQQM020089955.1, read on the forward strand.
GTTAGAGACCAGGATCAGAGAAGCAGATTCAATTAACTGGTATTTTTGGCATTTCTGTAACAAATATCAGTTTCATTTTTATGTTAATAAAATTGTTGTTTCATTTTATTCATGTTTTTGGCATTTCTGTTGATATGGATAATTTGTCTCAAATTGTTATGTATCCTTGATCTTATGAATTACACTCTGATTTCTAAGTAACCATTACTCAGAAATCTGTCTTATAAAACTGATTTATTAAATAGTAATGTGTTGTGAATTTCTTCCACATATCATTGTTTAAATATTGGCTTGACTGATTTGTCGATCGATATCATTTTTGTGAATTTCTTCCGGAGTGTTGTTGATTTATTATTTTAGTCAAATGGTCTCAATAGAATGTGTTTTGGTACTCACAAATGTGATCTAATTGAATTTCTTCGTTAGCTTAACATTAATTTAAAACCAGACATATTTTAATTCTCATTATTTAATTATCTTGCTCTTAGTTGGGTTAGATTTATATCTACCTAATTGAGATAGGATTTAGATTAGTTTCTTTTGCTTGCATTATAGAATAAAGTTTGCATTTATATTAAGTTCTATACTCTTTTAAGTCCTCTTCTAGAAGATGCAAAATCTTAGTTGTGGTTTGGCTGAACCCAAATCAGCTTAAGGGTCATTCTCTTGCCTGATCAGCAAGAAGAATTGATCTGATATCCCTGTCTATTGGTAGTTAACGATACATCGTAAACCAGCTATAGGGAAAAGGTAACTAAACCTAGTTAAACCGTTTTAGCCACTATCATAAACTAAAAGGAATCAGATATAACCGACCTATGTGGTTATCCCCCAATGTTGTAGCAAAGTTGATTTTTGAGGCCTCAACACCCTAAACCAAGTGCTGAATACTCTGAAATATTAGCTTATATTTGGAAAGCATCATCATTATCAACATATTGATCAAACTTTGGAGAATCATCAATATAATTAATGTCACCAACCATACATATTGGACTATCATATTGTTTATCTTTGAATTGATCTATAAGTGCATTTTCTACTATGTGATAGTTAAGATTAGGAGGAAAATAAATAGAGGCTGACTGCATGTTTACGAGTTGATCTATCTCCTCTTCAGTTAAAAAGGGAGGCATTTTTATCTTTCTTTGTAGATAACTAAAATAAGCCTCTTTCTCTTGGGAAAGCTAATTTAGAGGATGAATATATTTTTGGGCTTCACTTACGAGAGATGATGAATCATCACATGTGCCTTTAGAGAGATCCTGTGGGTTCTATTTCATTTCTTGATTGGTTTCATCCTCAACCAACTCTTCTTGATGTTCGAGACAATTAGCATGGGATTGATGAGTTGCCTCTGATAGATTCTTAGCAGGCCAATTTTCTTGTATAATTTGAAAAGAATCAAAGCACAAAGGTAGAGATCCTAAAGTTTTTTATTTTTCTTCCATTTCATATTTAATTTCATCCTCAACCAACTCTTCTTGATGTTTAGGACAATAAGCATGGGATTCATGAGTTTCCTCTAATAGATTCTTAGGAGGCCAATTTGCTTGTATAATCTGAAATGAATCAAAGCACAAAGGTAGAGATCCTAAAGGTTTTGTTTTTTCTTCCATTTCAGATTTGATTTCATCCTCAACCAACTCTTCTTGGCTATCAGGATAGTTATATTGAGTATGAAAAGCATGAATCTCTTCTAATAGATCCTCAGGATGCCAATTTCCTAATTCTTCATCAATGTTCACAAGGTGTTGTATGAGGTCTTCAGATTGATCACAACAATTTTCAGCCAATGATAGAGATGAACAATGCCCTATATAGTGTTTATAATATACTTTGTGGAAATCCTTCAAAGAAAACAAGATGCCAGGTTCTAGCCATTCATACCAATTTCTCGCCTTGTCTTCTAATGTTGCCATAAACATTTTCATGAGGCAGTCCTCATGCCATTCAACCTTCAACCTCCATACGTGTATATGAAATTTGATGAGGTGTAATAAGGGGTCGTCAACCTTTTCATCTTGAAAGATAGGTAGGTTTTTCATCCAATTTATTTTAGGCATTTTCTGTGGGAATCCAGGGATATGATCTCTACTCATCAGAGTGTATCCCTTTTGTATCCTTGGATCCATCTTTGTTAATCAGAAAGGATTACTGTGTCTTTTCAACCAGTTTAGAGTTCTCTACCAGTGAAGCCTTTTGGTCTATTGAGGGTTGTGGAGTCACCAAGTGGAATATTTGAATTTTGTTTTCCACCATCAGCATGATTGGGATTGCTCAATGCATTCCCAGGAGATTTTATAAGGACTAGTGGAGTAATAGGCCTATTGGAGGCTAGTGGAGTCGCCAGGTGAATATTATTGTCTTGAAAAGACAAGGTTTTATGGTTCACCACCAATGATTGATAGAAACCAATCTAGGGATGTTTTTGTGAGGTTTTTTAAAGAGTTTTATATGAAGCCTGGTTTGTAAAAGTGTCCTATATTTGATTCATCACTTAGCTAAGGTGTTGAAACAAAGAGAGTCTAGTCTAAATGAATTTATAGGCTGTTTATCTAATTTTAATATAGAAGGACTAATGAGTATACCAAGGTTTGTTAGGCTGTTTATGTACTTAGTGTTTCCACCGCAATCGCCATTATGTCAGTGTGGTGATGAGGAGACAGATTCACTGGTATTTCTAAATCTAACTAAGCTTGTATGAAGTATTCAGGCAACTATGTACTCAGATGTCCCACTGTGATCACCATTACATTAGTGTCCTGTAATTTGGCAAATTGGTAAAATAAATGACAGGGTAACATCAGACCAAGCTTTGGAGTCCTAGGACCTAGCCTTCCTGGACTCAGAGAGAGCTCTCTCTATTATGCAAAGGATGTGAACTTGTTCACTTTGTATGTTTGATTTTAGGCTAGCTGTTAAGTATATTTTGGTTTGTTTTAGGTTTTTGAGGTAAATTTATCAAAAAGGACAAATAGAAAGAGAGTTCATCAAATCAACAAGGCTATGGGGTCAGATAATGACAAGACTGTCTAAATGGTGGACAAGGTATTACTGTGGGGATGATTTAGTCAAGGTAAATGGATTCTTTGGGTGAAAGTGAAGTGAAATGAACATTAACTTTGTGAAGGACAAAGAGATCTTAAACATATATAGTTTTAAAGCAGGTATTAATGAGGTAGGGAAAACCATAAATCTCTATGAATAAAACTCTAACTAATACATATGAAAGATAAACAATCTGGCGATACATAGAAGCATAAGAACCTCTTACTCTAGAAAATCACCTTCAGCTATTGGGAAAACATATAAGATAAACAAAAAACTCAATCTATGAAGAGGGAAATCCTAAACAACATATCTTGAGCTATCCGGAACTCTGAAATAAGTTTGCAAGCATGGACAAAGGGCAAGATTGAACGAGACCTCTTTGACTTAACTAAAACAACCAATATTTCATAGAAAGATTTCAGAAATGGAGTTTTGAGAAGCTATAAGTAAGCAGGGCATACCTTAAATCATACAAGATAGCAAAACATACTGACCATAAAAGAAACAAATAACAATTTCTTGATGGACCTAAAGGGCAGTTAAGAGTCCTTTAGAAATGATCAAGAAGAGGAAAACATTAAAGATGTAACATGCAGGATGTTTGAGGTGCTTCCATGAGCATGTATCGACATATAATTTTATGATATACAACAAATGATAAGTATGGAACATTAATGAAAACAAGGAAACATAAACGAATCAGAGAAACATCACCATTCACCAAGCCATGGAATCCTGCACACAATGCTCCTCCACCATCAAGCCAAGGAAGACATCATCCACTTCATAAAACAAGTATTTCTTCCAAGATCATAATGCTATGTATTGCTCTCAATATATCAAGTTCTACCTTCTTGTTACAATGAATCCTCTTGGTTTATATAAGCCAAAGAGGATGAAACCCACCTAGAGCAACTAGAAGGCCATTGGACAAAAATAAATATCTAAAACTGTCCTTGAGGCCTAACAAGGTCCAAGGCACAAAATATCCTTTAAAAATATCTTTTCAGACCAAAATAGCAAAAAAAATCACTTTTGAGGCCTGACACATAAGAAAAACTTTCTTAACGCACATTTGGCCCAGTCATCATTCAGAAAATTGCTTTTTAGCAAAATCTACAGGAGCATAGCACCAAAAAAAGGTATGTATTTCAGTGCAGTTTTAGCAAACTTCCTGATGTCGAAATGAGTCCCGTGATGGCTCGTTGGAAAGTTACGGATGTATACTGTCCAAAACTACTTCATTTTTTCCAATCTGATGCCTAGAAGTTAGAAAAAAAGTAGAAACAATGAAAAAACCCAGGAGTGTAGCACCTACTGATATTAGGGGCAGAAAGGTAAAAAATGGTTGTTTTGGCCTTTTTGAGAAACCAAAAAATATTCATTTGATATGAAAATTTCTGACCATGTTCCTTTGATGTCAAGGAATCCAGAAATATATTTTTTCTTCAGCTGGGGATGCTCCGAGAAAAATTTAAGGCACCCATGATTTTATGCTTTTAGGCCTAAAATTCACAAAAAACAAGAATGTGTCCAAAATTGCCCAATTTTGGTGAGTGAACCGCTTAAGGGTTTTTAGAAACATCCAATGAAACTTGGGCAAGAATTCCAAGCCGAGATTGGCATTTTCCATGTTTTTCTATCGGGTGCCTCCTTTTGGCAGCTTTGAGTTTCCTTCTGGCAAACTGATTCAATTTCTTGTTGTGCTTGGTCATTCTCCTTTGTAGGCCCAAATCCTTATTAGCTTTCTCCAATTTGGTTTCCAAATGCTGATTTTTCCTCTCAAGGCAAGACTCTTTATCATTCTCAATTTCTAGAGCAAGTAGCTCCCTAAGAGAGTATTTCTATGCATGAGCTGATTCCTCTTGTTTTTTCTTTTCCAATGCTTTTCTAAGACCAATGGTCCTAGGCCTCTTTTTTGCTGGTTCTTTGTCTTCATCATTATCTGCATACTCACCCATGTATTCTTCTAGCCTCACTTGTGAATTTTGAGCTTCCCTTCTGTATTTAAGTGCCCGGGCCTCATAGATTTCCATCTATCCACTCATCTGTCTATTTTGTATTTGCAAATAGTGGATAATGTCTTTTGACCTTTCCTGGCCATTTTCCAAGTCTTTAATCTGAGCCTCCCGGTTTTGCAAAGAGATCTAAGAATTCTGGCCTCATCATCTTCAGCATCAGTGTCTATTTGTATTACGTCAAATTCCTTCTCATGCTCATGGCTGCTCTCTTGCTGTTCAATCTTCTCTTTTCCCTTGCCTTTAATGATTTTCTTTCCTCTGGTTTTCTTGGGCATTTCTACATTGCTCTTCTTTGGCAATTTTCCTCTACTCCTTAGTGCCCTAGTGATATTGCTAGGCACTGTCTGAGTGGTTTTCTTCTTTGTTGTTTTATTTTTTTTAGCCTTTGCCACTTTTGATGAAGGAAGCATGGCCTCTTGCCTTGGAGAGACAGTAAGCACATGTTCTTGACTGTGTTGAGGAGAAGCGAAAGGAGGGGTTTACACTAGTATCTATTTAGTTTGATCCTTTATATTTTTGCCTCCATTACCAAATTTCCTACCTTTTTTATTGTCACTGTTTTCATTCCTTTGTGGGCTGCTTTCAGTATTACTATTCTTGTCCTCGTCTTGTGGGTTGCCTTCATCACTATTTTGAGTTTCTTGTGGACTGTCTCTTTCTATATCACTGTTTTTGTCCTCCCCTGGTGGACTGACTTTCTCACTATTACTGTTTTGCTGATAGCTACCTTCTTCACTACTATTTTTATTTTCTTCTTGATGGGTGCCTCTTTTACTATCACTATTTTACTGATAGCTGCCTCTTTCTTTACTGTCCTCACTCTCTCTCTGTGGGCTACCACTACCTTGACTATTTTTTTGTGGGTTGCCACTTTCGCCATCTATGCTTTTGTCATCCCTTCGTGAGCTATCTTTATCATCATTAGTGTTTTCACCTTCCTCTTGAGTGTTGCTTTCATGATCACTGTATTGATGACCAACACCTCCTTTACTATCCTTACTGTCTTCACTATCTTCTTGAGGGTTGTCTTGTTATTTATCAAGTTTGCTGCTTTCACTGACCTGTGGAATGTTTGCCTCATCATTCTTACTTTTCCCTCTACTGCTACTTTAATCACTTTCTTGTTCATTGTCACCACCACTTCCTTGTTCTTCGTCACCAACACATCCTTGTTTGCTTTTACTACATTCTTCTTTCTCACTATCATCCATGGAGGATGCTTTTTGTTGGGGAGTAGAATCATGAGAAGAAGGGGAAACATAAGGTGTGGATGGTGAGGAATGAGCATGAGGAGGGTCTCGGGATGAAGATGGCCTGATTTGTAGTGGCATAGAAGATGCAAAACTGAAATCAGGGTGAGAGATGAAAGTTTTCCAAGAGATGCCCTTTTGTTCTAGCTGGTGAATGATAATGATCTTAATGAGAGAGTGATGGAATAAAATTTATTTCTGCTCAGCTGGAGGCTTAATTTTAAAAAAGGAAGACATCTTATCTATACTTTTGCACAATAAAAATGGCAGGTTTAGAAACTTAGCTTGTGTGAAATGCATAAGGAGTCTAATGTGATAGGAATATACTCGAGAAAATCTACCTTCACAAGTGAAATACTTCATGATGACTTTCATGAGGGTGGCATTATTGCTCAGTAAGTGTGAGAAAGGAAATATGGCTTGGCATTCATCTTAATGATCTGGTTTTAGAAAAGGCTTATAGTGACTGAGATCAAGGTATGACTGCTTGAACTGCTCCTCTCCTATGCAAGGGATTTTGGTTGCTTTAGACACAGCTTTAGGAGTGAGTTCAAAATCTAGACCTGCTATGTGAACTTGTTTTCCTTTCAATCTTAGGGCAAACATTTTAGTCAGTTGGGGGTGGCTAGTAACCTCTTGTACTTTTTTGCAAAAGTCAAAGCATCCAAGCTCTTGAAAATAGGACAAAGCAGAAGGAGAGGCAGTGAGCTCTTAAAAAAATTTAGGCTCAAATCTGTTGTGTTGGCCTCCCTTTTTTACCTTTCCCTTTGGAGGAATTTTTATTTTGCTGTCTCTCCCCAAACATCAAATAAACAACTTTTCAAATGTAATAGACACTTTTTCTCCAAACTTCTTTCTCCTTCAATTTAGTTTTCAAAACATATTTTATGATTCAAGAGAAAATGAGGGGTAAAATATAGTGAGAAATACCTTGAAGCTTCCTTGAAAATCAATTCTGGGCAAAAATTTCAATTCTGGCCCCTTTTTTGTAGTGGTTGATTGGTGCTACGCCCTTGCACACAGGCACGTATCGTCTGCACGTTGGGCTGTTGTCAGTGCCGGGTAGAAATCTGCATGAAGGGCCGAGCGCTAAATACGTTGCACCCGTGTTCAGGCGCGTAGTGCCCAGTGCGATTTTTCACTATGGGTCTCTACAGGCGCGTAACGCTTATGCACAGGAGCACCGCATCCACAAATTTTCCACGGGATTTTTTTCCCAGGATAAAACTGCTTTCTGTCTCTCTACCAAACACTGAAATAAATGTAGATATTCCTGTTGAGGGTTTTTATATGCCCTTTGGGGAGTTTGAAAATGACTTTCTCCTTTTTAAAAGTGATTTCTCATCTTTTTTGCCTTTAACCTTGAAAACAGAGTGCATAGTGACCTTTTTGGTTGCACGACAGTCTTTTTGAGCTTGTTTTAGATAGTGTGTGCCCTTTGCTTATCTTTTAAGGATGTATTTCAAACAAAAACTTGGCCTATCTCTATTTATAAAATTAAGGAGGCCCTTTAAATAAATTGTGCCCTCTACTTGTCATGAAGGAGGCAATGTAACAAACTGTTTAGGCCTTCTACTTGTAATTGAAAGAGTCGCATTTTACAAACTGTGTGTACCCTCTGCTTATATTTTAAGGATGTATTTCAAACAAAATTTTGGCCTATCTCTATTTATAAAATGAAGGAGTCCATTTAAAAGAAACTTTGCCCTCTACTTGTCATGAAGGAGGCTCTTTAAACTTAAGTCTTTGCCCTCTACTTGTTATTGAAGGAGGCTTTTATAAGAAACTTTTCCCTCTACTTGTCATGAAGGAGGCCCTTTAAACTGTGTCTTTTCCATCTTCTTATGATTGAAGGAGGCTTCTTTAAAATTGTGCGGGTGCTCTATTTATGCTTGAAGGTAGGTACTTCAAACAAAATCTAGGCTTTTTAAACAAACTGTGTCTTTTGCCCTATCTCTGTTCATTATTGAAGAAGACCCTTTAAAACTATGTCTTTGCCCTCTGCTTATGATTGAAGGAGGCGATGCAAACAAAACTATTTAGGCTATCTGCTTATGATACATGTTCTTAGAGAGTCTCACTATGAAACCCATGGGCAAGTAATGCATTTCCAAATGATAAATGTCTGTTGTGTCTATCTTAGGAATGATTCTTCTTTGTAACAATTGTAGCTTCATTGGGGATAGTATTTATTTTGATGATTTTAAATCTAGGCTATAGGTGTATAAAAAGACAACTGTTTCTTTTTATGCTTCTCATTTTGATGCCTAGACTGCTAGAAGTCTTTTGCCAAAAAACTGCCACACCTTTGCATTCATTTTGCCAAGATGAATAATTCTTTGACCTTCTTGATATTTTTGATTTTGCAGGGATGAATCTTGTTGGCTTTATTCTTCTTAAACCTGTATTTTCTTTAGTCTTCAAACAGTCAACTATTCTTGCTTTTAAGCTTTTCCTTGAAGTGTTTTCTTGCCCAAAACTGATTAATGCCATCCATCCTAGCACCCCTGCATAGGTGCACTGATAAAAGGACTTTGATCATTGGAGGCCTTTTCTGATGTATCATGATGATAATGCTTGAAAATTTCACTTGATCACTTTTCTTCGGACATAGGACCTTCTTACTCTGTTTCTTCCTGAATTGACTTTCTGATTTTTTCTGAAACAAGACATATGACAACTTGATGGTGAACGACCTAGGGATAATAAAAGAATTTGTTTTTCCAGATTGAAGGACAAGATACTTTGAATGATAGTAAAAATAGAGTTCTTAACAAGACACATGTCTTTTAAGATACTCATCCTAAGCACCATAACCTAACCTGGACACTTTTTTATGGCTTTTTAAAAGGGTTTCCTAGACATACTCAGGTCATCAAGCATTAGCTTCAGTTAGTGAGAAGGTAACAAGGACAACTTGACTTATGTTTGGATAGACTGTTTTGTGAAATAGGAGGATTTTGGATATCAGAGATAAGAGGTTTGTGACAGTTGTGGATAAGGTAAGGCCTACTAATCTAGGATAGGATTTTAAGCTGGATGACCACTTCAATCACAGTATGCAAGAGAGAAGGGGGGAAAAGATGAAAAAATTCTCTTAGGGGTTTTCTAGAGGAAAAATTGGCTATTTGAAATTGGTTTCTAGAAAACCTTGACAAGGAATATAGTCATCAAAACAAGTGAAAAATATGGATGAATAACACGAGTGTTGGTATTATCAGTATTTTCTAAATGTTGGATCTATTCTGGGGTCCACTGAGTGACCCGTTCATCTTTCCAACACTTCTGAAAATCGACAAGCCTTGCAAGCCACTCCTGGAGCTTGATCGCAATTGTCACAAATAAAATCTCATAGATCTCTGTGAAAATGTACTTATTCTTCCACTCCTTTGTATTCAACTTTGCACTGCGATTTTATTTTACTGCAAATTCTTGAACTTTATTTTCAAACCACTCATCTATTTCTTTCTTCTCTTTTTTCCAATATAGTCTTGGCATTACCTGATCTCTCTCAAAATGCTCCTAGTCCTAAAAACATAACCATTTGTTGGCTCGAGGGGTCCTTACCCGGGTTTGGAGGTTAAGGTTTTCCAACAAAACCCTATACTCTAGGCCCTTTTGGTGGTGACCTGCTTGCACAGGCAAAAGTCTCACCCAAAGTATTATGGGAGGGTACTGGAGCCAGGTTTCCACACCCTAGGAGAGAGCAGGTTAGTCAATCGAGTCCGCAATTATCAGATCTATTCAGCAAGAATTTGTTCACAGGGTTTTCAATATATAACCAGAACACAGCTATCAGATCTACTTAATAGGTTCACATCCACGTGTGCGCTATCAGTTAGGATCACAGAACATTATAATTTCAGCAATTTAACAAATCACATATACGTACATCAGAAACACAGACAGTTCACAGCTACTAACAGATACTTTTCATACTTAATCATATAACCCATGTTCACATCAATCATAACAGAACAGATCCAGATAACATCATATGTCCACAATACTTCTGCATATATATTAACTACCAAAATCCACTTCCATTCCCAGAATATTGCCTGCGCACACAGCAGGACAGAGGATCTCCGTGCACACAACCAACAGGAGTCCTACCGAAGCAAACCTACCACAGATCTAACAATTCATGCTTCGCATCAATCTCTATTCTTCTCTTCCTAAGACTCAAAAAGGCTCATCTATTTATACTGATTTAGCCTATGCATCCAATGGTCTGCAAACCATGGTTTTCGAACTCTTGGCCTACCCTTGACCCATTTACAATGCATTAGGGGCTTTGACCCACCGCAAAGCCCATGCCTTAGACTAATAAATACAAAAATATACAAAAATGGGAAAAATTCACAGCCTTTGGGAGACCTTGCTCCAACAAGGCCAGCTCGTGATGAGACCTCCTATCCTTTATTTAATATTTTTATTCAATTATGGTTATTTTTAATCAACAAAATATTACTTAATAGATGGAGTGGCAGATCAGCTCCTTAAGAGCTAGGGATGGCATAAAAAATTTTGTTGTAATTATTTTCAACTTTTTTAGTCTTGCTTCTCAAAAACTAATACCCTTCAAATGGCGACTGATAAATATATTTTTCGAGGAGGGGTATTCAAAATCTCCACAATGTCCATTTTTATGTCTATGTTTCAAGTCTAACCAAGACTCTAAATGTAGGTGTAAAAATGGACACTGAGATTCCAAATACTCTCCTCAAAAATCATACCATAGAAATCTTAAAAATATCAAATATATTTTTCTTTGTTAATATTTAGGTTTAGGAACAGTCCATTAGATAGTGATAGAAAGATTTAAGTACACTTTTTTGGTAATCATCATATATTTTACAAGGTCAGGGACTTGACAAATTAAGAAAGTTGAAAATTGACATGGTGAAATAATCTTTGCATAATTATTCCTTAAAAATAATATTATGTTTATAGATTGATCAGAACCTGGATTAAGGGAAAAAATTTTCCAAAAAATTAAAATGCTCAAAATTGCATCAAACTAGAATGATCGGATTTGTCTCGTCTACAAAAATATGTCATAGTTTGTTTCACTCAAAATGGAGTTCGTATGAGGAAGTTAGAGCCGGTTGACCGTCATTTACAAGAAGAAAAATTTCAAACAATTGGTCAAAGGAGTCAACAAAGTTCAACCATGGTCAAAGGCCCTCTGAGCCAATGACACCATGAAAAGTGTCTGAGTAGGATTCGCAGGTCAAGGTTTGAAGGTGAATTTTTTTTTAAGTTTTTGCTCTATTGTACTATACAACACCCCGCATTTATTATTAAAATAAATGGGGACCCTTAAAAATAAATAGAGTAAAACAAGAATTATTTCATTTAGCACTAAGTTGAAAACTTAAAGAATAAAGTCATAGACCTCTTTCATTTTTATTTCATTACGCTTGCTGCAAATTTCAAAGCCCACAAGTTGATAAAAGTTAAAACATATATAAGAATTGCGTATTACGAAAAGCGCTTCAACCTTTTTTGAATTATGAATAATTCCCATTGAAAAGATAGAAAACCCTTAAAGTCATAAATCCTGTCACACTTCCTTAAAAGACAAAATTATATCATGTTAAAAGGATTTGTGGTGAGTCATACCCGATAAAACTATAAACGAACAATGAAATGTCTCCGTAAAATCCAACAGAGCGCAATGCTTTGAGTTTCTAGGTGCATATTGCATTTCACATCAACAAACCAAATAAAAATCAATAAACACCATGATAAAGTGCAATATGTGATTTGCACATATAACATTTCGCATACACCTGCAGAAAAGACATAATATTAACGATTGGTAAAATTTGTGATTTACGATACATCATTTATTACTAAAAGCACTTGAAATGATCCTTAATCAACCAATCTATTAAATAAATCTAATGACTTAGATCGTTCGATTGGACATATTGGTTAATATATGTAAATGATTTTATAAACGATTAAAGGGTTATTAACGATATTCAATAGGTACATGATTCAAAAATATTGATATCTTTCCAGAGTTTGTTTCAAATAAAAGCACCAGTTTTTTATTAATGGTGATTTAACTCTCTTCTCTGTCCCTTCTCACTCATCTCAACTCTAAATTTACTTGTTTTGCTTGAATTCAGGAAACTACCTAATGAAGCGATATCAACAGAAAATTAAAGGCAAATCAGTTGCCCAAGCATCCACTTCAGAATGCACAAACATGCCTCCATTATTTGCAGACACAACGTGTAATAAGGACATTGGGAGTTCTTCATGTGAAGACATGTAAAATCTGTTTGAAGGAGAACAACCAAGATAACTAAAGAAAATAGTAACAGTAGATGAGGCAGTTTCATCAAAACCTTATTACTTTGAAGTTGCATGTTCATTTCTCCATAGGATAACGGTAAGGCCAAATATTTTACCATACACTGATATGGTAAAATGGGTAATCAACAACCTCAATATTGCAGACATGACATTCAATAATTCCAAGCTACAAAACATGGGTTCATTCACCGTTAAGGATTTATGAACAATGTATCATTTGCCAATGCCACATAAGACTTATGATAAATATTTTCTGCAAAGCTTTACAAAAAATAATCTAGACCTAATGAAAGTGGTAAAGGGATAGAAAAAAGACCAAGGAAAGCTAAAGTGGTACAAACTCGGTATGTACCGAATAGCGCAATTTCCATAACCTTATTGTTATGAAGTAGGAATGCTATATAGATTATTTTCTAAACTTGATACCACTAAATTTTTCATTGAATGGGTTCCTTTACTTGACAGAATCATCAATTTTTTTATCATGAATTGGGAAAAAGAATTATCCGACAATTTGGCTAAAACCATCATGGATTACAGATCCAATAGAGTCTATTTGACTAGGACAATCCTTCCCTTTTACATGAGCACATATATCATGGATGCTATATGTTTCTGCTCAAGCTTTCCTATTATGGGTTGGAAGTGGACTAGCCAAGAACCAAATCCCATTCATATTTATCATAAAGCCCTATGGGAGTCTAAGTTTCATTTTCATTTCTATAAAATTTGTCATGGAGTTATGTTGCCCATCCATCAGACCACTTTTAATGAAAGAGCTCCTAGAATTTCTAAGGAAGCTAGTACACATATTCTATCTGTGACTAGATGGTTTGGTAAGGAAAATTTTAGTTATATCAGAGTTTTTGGGAGTCTTTATTCCCCTCATGTTTTTCCATACCATGTTCTTGATAATCTCTTAGCTAGATAAATTCCCTATCAAACTCTAGTAAACGGTGTAACCAAGAAATCCATCTAGCCTACCTTCCTATTATAGTGTGGTGCCTTCGCCCTTTTTGACATAGGCCATGCAGCAAAAGAAATTCCAAACATCACTTCATTGAATCTGGATTTAATGCTAAAGAGACCATATGATCCTAACGATGTGGTCCAAAATTTTACCACTAATCTTAAAATTAAACCTTTCATGATTGAAAAGGATATGTTTGATGATTTATTTGAAGGAGTAGAGAAGCTTGCAGATGTGTTAAAAATGGAATCTAATAAGCTAAGTGAAGAAGACTTTAAATATTTTCAGGAATACAGAAGCAAGAGATTAGAAATAGTCCCATTGGACTTGTTATTTATTGAAGATATCAAAAGACCAACTCCTAACATTAGTCTAGAAGATGAAGCAAAAGACATGCCAAAGGAAGAATCGCAAGAAAAATAAATTCAAGCTTCATAGAAATCAAAACACCAGTCTTAGAGTTGAAATCATTCTGATAATGAATTCGAAAGAAAAAATGAGAGCCCTGAGAATATAATTGAAAATGTAATTGAAGAAATTGATATGAAAACTCTGGAAGAAACTTGTGAAGCTGAATCATCTTCAAAAGAAGTTCAACATGTTCAAACTACACCTGAGCAAACATTGAAACCTCAAGTACAGAGTTTAAACACATAATGGAAAAAATTTATTCAAGCACTGAAACACAACCAAATACTAATCCAGAAGGATCAATGAGTTTTCAAACTCCTAAGAAAACTCAGAATATAGTAGAAACTACAGTAGCACTTCAGCAGGTACCATAATTTCATCAACAAGAGATCATCCCAGCCTACCCAATAGAGAAGATCATTTTAAAAAATGAGGAGATACCTCCACTATATGTTTACTACAACATGAATCACAAAGTTATAGTTAAAAGGAGGAAAAGAAGAAGAGTTGATGAAACAGTCACAACTCTGAATGATCAATCAATAGATGTTGTCTCGAAAGACACTTTTGCCAATCCCTTAGAACATCTTACCAAATTATCACAGTTTTCATGTGCATATGAAACTGCCACGATTGATAAATCTATAGAAGTGAAAATTCTTCTAAAAAAAAAGGAAGATAAAGTTCAGGAACTCGAAAGACAACTAGAACAAGAAAAGCTTAATACCAGTAAGAGAATCGAGATGAAAATGTCACAGTTCTAGAAAGACTTTGAAAGAATGAAGTTGCAGCACCAAGTACAGATTTCAGAGAAAGAAACACAGATAAAGGCAGTGATGGATAAGTTTAAAAGCCATCCTCAAACATAATATTTTATAAAATAGGCACTTGAATTGAATACAAAATTGAAGCAACAACCGAAGAATTTTTCTCAGCAAATCTCAGCTAAGAGTTCATATTTTTAGACAAGCAAAATTTTGATTCAGCAAGTGGTGAACAGAATACTGGAATGTGAAAAGGTTCAAAATAAAATTTCTGAGTTCATCCTATGGAAAGAATCTGATATAGGAAAGAAATTTGATCTCCCAAAAGTTGATAAGTTTCACAAAGATATTTATTTTAAAGACTAGGAAATGCAGTTAAGACAAGCAGAGAAGGAAACATCAGAGGCAACAAATCTAACAAATGAGATTGTCGATTTTGTTAATGGACAACTTTTAAATTCTGAACTTATCAAAGAATATATAGCCGAAGTGCTCCCAGATCTCAAACTATTGGAAACACAGTGGAAGGAAAACACAAAGACATGGGCATAAGCTATTAAAAATATAACTAAGTTAGATCAGGACAATTACTGGAACTTTCTGATCAAACCATATCATCAGTTCATGACTCTACAATCCTTAACTAATTCAACTAAGAAATCATTGCCAACACTTTGAAATGTCGTTTTTAAAGGCCTGGTCAGATCCTGAATTACACAGCCAGCTCATTTGAAGCTGATGATAGATATTTTCCACGTCAAAGATGAAATGACCAATGAAGATTAGCCAATTTAAAGTGATATTGTTATTTTTTTTTATAGATTGTAGTATATTTTACTTATTACCAGGAAGGTTGTTTTGAAACCTCCTAAAATTTATTAACAATCTATTTTAGACCTATTTGGTTTAGTATTTAAACCCTTCTCATGAATTTAGAGAAGGGTCCATAAGTTTGTTAGAAAACATTTGCAAAGGAATGCAGTTCTGTATGTTTGTGAATGCCTTGATGAATTAATGCAACAAGATCTGATTTATCTTGATAGTGAAGTTGTTTAACTGAATTTTCACATTTGTACTCATTGAATTTATTTGATTTGAAGGGGAACAGACACTGTTATCGATTTGATGAGTAGAGCAATAAATATATGCTATTTCTGCATGTTATGTTAAATTCTATTTCTTGAATTGACAGTCATTTTTATCTATAATAAATATGAAAGTTGTTATCATAAGTAAATGTTAAATTCACTTTTGTACTGATATTTATCTATGGTTACATATCTCATGTATGATCAAACTTATGAATTAGATATATATTTCACAATAGTTTTGATTAAAATCTTTCGTCAACATAATTTTTTTTTACAAAAAATTTCATCTCTTTCAACTATTGACTAATCTTCATTACCAATTTTTGAAAGATATCCTTCTAGATTGCATTGAAGAATGAATACTCCCGGGTATATAGTAGAATAAATATTTAATTATATGCAAAGAGTAGATTAATATAATTCTTCCATTCACACATTATAAACAAATACACCCTCATAATCCTTATGGGGAAACCCGTCCCTTTATCCCTAGTCAGAGCCACTACACCAAATGGAAAAGGAATTGCTCTAAGGTCCAGACCGGGTGGTTTTCTCCCATGTTGTTGAAACGAAATTCTGAGGCTTCAACATTTTGGCACTAGAAGGAGGATCTGAATCCTCTGTGAATGGAAAAAAGTTCTGATCAATCTAAAAGCCAATCTAAGAGTCTCTCTCCCTGTAGATCCCCTTCAACTTCTAGACCAATATCTATATCTAAATCCTTAATATTTGAAGTTGAACATCCTTTTCCTAAGTCTCATAGTGAAACTCAACCAATAGTATCTCCATATTATCATCATAACTCCCCAAAAGTTCAGTCTTTGATTGAAAAACTAGAGAGAGTATCCATTTCTACTAAAAAGCTTGAAACTTCTCAAACATATGAAACTAGTGTTTCATCTTCTTTAAAACCAAGAAGAATATTAACTCGATTAGGAACTCAGAAGACAGGAATACTTCCTTTTGAATTTCCTATTCATACTTCTCGAAGGAAAACAAGGAAGACTGAGCCAGAGTCAACCACCAGTGAGGTATTATCCAATAATCCACCCCATTCACCTCCATTACCTCCACTCATTTCAGCCACTTCTATTCCAACCATTATTTTAGTTTAACTAGTTCTAGTACCCAAACTACTTCACCTTCAACTAGTTCAAACACTCAACCTGCCTCTTCTTCAACTCAAACCTCACTCATCATATCCACCCAAGGTCCAATGGTAGGCCAAAAACCTTTGCCAAATGTACAACCATGGAATAATCCAAGTGTTGTACAAATTCCTACTCCTCTTCAACCTTTTACTAAATACCTCGAAAGATGCTTACCTAAATTTAATCCATATGATGGTCTCCTAGCTGAAGAACATATCCATAATTTTATGTTAGCCATCAATTTGAAAGAGATAATTGAAGAAGACGGTTTAGTCATATTATTTCCATATAATCTTACAGGATCTGTAGGATCTAGGTATTTTTCATGACCTTCTCGCTCTACAAATAGCTAGAATATGTTTGAAGAACAATTCTCGGCTAAGTTTGGAGATGAACGAACCACTACATCTCTCATCAATGACCTATCAAATCTTAAGGATAAAACATGAGATAAAATAGAAGACCTCGATTCTAGATTTAATAAATTACTCAATAAAATCCATCTTACATCATTTCTTGGTGCTAACGTTCAAATTGAGTGGTATATTTCTTCTCTCCCATCTAACATAGCCATTTCTATTGATAGAGAAAAGTTAGCTACATTGGCTGGAAAATATGAAGGAAGATTTGTCTGTAGAGAAACATATTATAGGTGTTGAAAGAAGAATTCTCAAGAAGAAAGGAAATCAAATAAAGTATCTTTTAAAGATTATTCAAAGAAAAAAACCACCAAAAGGTCCTTTTGATGTAGAAGGTCTTCGGAAAGTACTAAAAGCCATGACATATGAAATGGAAGACATCAAAAAACAAGTTACTGAAAGTTCCAGAACAAAGAAGACTTTCAGGCCCTTCAAGGAAAACCAATATTCTAATTCTCAACCGCCCAACATTATATATAATGTTGAGTCTGATCAAGACACAGACGAGGAGAAAAAATAAGAAGAATACACTAAAGTTGAAGAAGAGGTAGAACTAAATGGCATGTGGGATTTTGTCCTACAAATGATGAAAAACATGAAGCTTTACCTGTTAGTACACGAAGAAAGAATATAGCCTAATAAAAACCAAAAGAATTCAACTCCTGCTAAACAAAAAACAGTAAGTAAGAAGTCTACATCTAAGGCTACACAGACTAACCCTGATCCTTTAGATGTTCCATCTACATCAAAGAAAATTGTAGTCTATTATACCATTGAATATAATATGGTTGAAGATATGAAAAATACCAGGGCTAATATCTCAATCCATGAACTTAATAAATTAAAACAGTAGCAGAAGGTTTTACCTAGAGATTTGAATGCAGTCCTTGCTTCATCCTTACCTGCTCGAGTAGTAGTTCAAGTTGCTCATCATATGGGTAAAACTACTTCTCATTCAACTAAAATAGATTCCATAGATCTTATTATGATAGGTGATTGATCCATCTCTCATACTCCTCCATTCATTTTGACCTATGAGATATTTAATAAGAATGTCCATAATTTCTTAATTGATTCAGGGACTTCCTCTAATATCATGCTGGAATCAATATGTGCTAAATTGAACATAACTCCTAAAAATTATTTTGTTAATATAGTACAACTTGATAGGACAAATGTAGAGGTTGTAGAAGAAATAAATGTTGTTTCCATTAGATTATCATCGAGCCCAAAGGTTGCGCAGATAATCGATATTTTGGTAGTTGATATTCCTGAATTTTATGTTTTAGTATTGAGTAGAGACTGGTCTGAGAAACTTCATGTATATTTCGCAACAAACTTGTCACACATGTGGCTACCCTACAATGGAAAGCCAAACCGAAATCGAGTATAACGTGAGAAATTCATGAAACATATAGTTATTGATCTTGAAGGAATCAATGAGCCAGTAGCATTCAATAATAATATTATTGGAAATTACCTGGCAGAATCATTTCTTGGAAACTTTAATGCCCAACCATCACCCTTCTTGGATAATGTGGTTATATCTCAAATTAAATTTTTTTTCCAAACATACACTTCTAAATGTAAAATTTTTGTAAATAAGCCAGTAGTTAATTATTTATTTTGGATTGTTTATTTTGACGGTTCTAAATTAGAAGATGGTGCAGGAGCTGGCTATATTTTGATAAGTCTTGAAGGAGAAAATACCATGTTGGCTTGCAGACTTTAATTCTATTACACGAACAATACAACAGAATATGAAGCACTAATTCAAGGTTTGTATAAAACAATTGACCTTGACATTAAATATCTACAAGTACTTGGAGATTTAGAAATCATTGTCAAACAAGTAAGAAATACTATCCATTGTCATTCTAGACATCTTAAACATTATCAGTCATTAGTCCAGGATTTGACTTCTCATTTCTTAGCTTTTAATATCTCCTTTGTGCCCAAAATACAAAATGCTAGTCCGGTTTTACTGGCCAATGTAGCATCGAAATTAATTCCATCTCAAGAATTTAGTCCTGATAGGTTTTCTATTGGGTTGATTTTTAGACCATTTGTTCCTGATAATATTACTAATTGGAGAGTCTTTAATAATGATTCTGATATCATATATTTCCTTACATCTGAAGGATCTTATGATAATCAAATTTTATATGAACATGAACATGACATTCAGATAAAGGAAGAACATGATGAAAATCCAATACCAAAGTCAGTTGTCAAAACTGAAGACCTTTATGATTTGAAATATAGGTTCAAAAGAGTTACTAGTTCTAAAACTCAAAGGTCAAATTTAATATTTGAGTTAGTAAATCTTGGAACCGATGATAAACCACAAAATGTTGACTTAGGTCTTGGTCTATCTTCTAAAGAAAGATTATCATTTTTCAAGTTATTAAGGACCTACAAAACTCTTTTTTCTTGGGATTATACTGATCTCAAAACATATGACACTTTTTTTATTCAACACACTATTCCTATGATTTTAGATGAGAAACCAATACAAAAAAAAGTTGAGGAAAATTCATCCTAATCTTGAAATTAAAATTAAAACAGAGTTAAACAAACTCGTCAAAGCTAATATCATCTTTCCAGTTAGACATTGAAAATGGGTATCAAAATTGGTTCCTATCAGGAAGAAAAATGGTGATATTAGGATTTGCATTGATTTTAGAAATTTAAATATAGCATGTCAGAAGGACAATTTTCCATTACCAACCATGGAACAAGTACTACAAACTGTTGTTGGTTCTGAACTTATGTCTTTTCTATATGGGTTTTTAGGATATAACTAAATCTTGGTACACCCAGATTAAAGATTAAAGACCACGTTCAAGACTAAGTGGGGAACTTATGCCTATCAGAAAATTCCATTTGGGTTAATCAATGCACATGCCACTTTCCAAAGATCCATGGACACATATTTTATAGGACTCATTAAAAAATTAGTGGTTATTTATCTAGATGACATCACAGTATTTTCTAGACAAATAACCAATCATGTGAATGACCTAAAACAAGTCTTTGAACGATGAAAAAATTATGGAATCTCACTTAACCCGAAAAATTCCTATTTTTATTTAGATGAAGGAAAAAAATTTAGGATTCATCGTGTCTAAAAAGGTATTTACATTGATCCTGAAAGAATCGAAGAAATTAGAAGGATTCCTTTTGCTTATAATAAGAAAACCATGCAGTAATTTCTTTGAAAAATAAACTTTGTAAAGAGATTTGTCCCTGACTTTTCGCAGATAGTTTTGCCTTTACAAAATGATTAAGAAAAAATCAATCTTCAATTGGGGACATAATGAAAGAGAAACATTCGATTTAATCAAACAATCTATTGTTAATGCTCCATTCTTGAATACTCCTAATTTTCTTAATCCTTTCACTTTATATACATTCTCATCAAATACATCATATGTTGTTGTTTTGACACAGCTCAATGACTTGAAAATTGAAGCACCAATATCATTTTTCAGTTCCAATTTGCAAGGTGTAGAACTAAATTATTCATCTGTTGAGAAACAAGCATTTGTTGTATTCAAATCTATAAATCATTTCAGGCCATTTATCCTTAAAACTCATACCAGGATAATAGTTCCATTCTCTGCAGTAAGGCAATTATTGATGTAAAGAGAAGTTGGAGAGAAAATTTCTAATTGGGTAACTACATTACAATAATATGATGTAGAAATTAGACCTTTTAAAATTATTATA
This sequence comes from Pinus albicaulis, assembly GCA_034641835.2. Lineage (NCBI taxonomy): Eukaryota > Viridiplantae > Streptophyta > Pinopsida > Pinales > Pinaceae > Pinus > Pinus albicaulis. The sequence continues at coordinate 32,747 of JAXQQM020089955.1, forward strand.
GGTCAAGGTTTTTGCAGAATGATAACAAGAGCATCCCATTTATCATCAAAAGCAGATCCAGCCAATGATGTACAAGTGTTAGAGGTAAGCCTCAATGATGCTAAGTCCCAATAAGTTGATCTTAAGTTTTATTTGGAAAATGGATATGCCCCCACGCAACTCAGTTATGAAACAAAGTGTGCTTTAATATTGAAAGTTAAGCAATACGTAATGGTCAATGATGTATGTTTTAGAAGAAACTTTGATTTCGTGTTATTACAATGCTTGGAAAAAACTAAAGTAGAGAAAGTCTTGTAGGAACTCCACGATGTAGTAGCTAGAGGAAATTTTGGAGGAAATACAACAACATATAAAGTCCTTCATGCAGGTTATTATTGGCCAACACTATTTAAAGATGCTCACGATTATGCGAGGAAATGAAAATTCTCCAAAGTGCATTTGGAAGACAGAGGAAACCGACTTTTCCATTATAATCAGTTAATATCGAAAAACCATTCAAGCAATAAGGATTATATATAATTGGTGAGATCGTTCCTAACTCTTCCAAACATCACAAATAAATCCTCATTACTACCGCTTATTTTACTAAATGGGTGGAAGAAATTCCACTAAAAGTAACCAATTTTGAGAACATTATTGAGTTCATTGATTATTTTATCATAACTAGATTTGGTTTACCCACTTCTTTAATGTTTGACAATGCATCGTATTTCTTAGGATCTCCTATGATAGAATTTTCCATTAAAATAGGTTTTAAACTCAAATATTATGCTAACTATTATCCTCAAGGACATGGTTTAGCATAATGAACAAATAAAAACCTTATTAGAATCATTAAATGATCTGTTGACCAAAATCAAATAAATTTCCACAAATCATTAACATTTTCTCTCTAGGTAGATCGAATAACTCAAAAGGCCTCCATTGGCACTTCTCCATTTAATCTTGTTTATGGGAAAGAATTTGTTCTTCCTACTAATATAGTTATTCCTTATCTTGCCTTGGTCCAATTTATTGATGAATCACCTTCTTCTTCTTTGCAAGTAAGACATTTCCAAATCCTTAAACTTGAAGAGGAAAGAGAAAAAATGAAAGTTAATCATGCACATCATCAATATTTAGTTAAATCTTCATTTGATATAACTTCTGTCACTCCAAAAACATTTCAAATTCGTGATCTGGTACTAAAATGGGATAAGGCGCATGAGGAAAAAGGTAAACATACCAAATTCCAAAGTCTGTGGCTTGGACCATTTCAAATCATAGAAGAAATAGGGCTATCAACGTTTCTATTGCAAGACCTATCAGGCAAAAGAGATTATTTGCCTATTAATGGGAAAATTTTAAAGAAATATTTTTCATAGGAGGTAACCCCTTCTATTTCCTGTACATTATTGTCTTTTATTTTCTTAGGAAAATAAAATTTGAATAGTACTTATTTTTGGCTTTTTTAATAAATATCTGAGAGAATCGTTTTTATTTATCGCTTCTATAAATAATAATTGTTGAGGAAATAATTGAAAATTTCGAATCTCAAATAGATTCTATTTTCACTGAAGTTATATATTCTTTGATAAACTCTCACTTTTATAATGTATGGTTACTCGAATATCAATCAATAAAATAATATTTGACATAGTAAAGACTCTTTACAAATAAGAAATCTTAAACTCTAAAATTATCATCTAGAACCCTTAAAAGGGCCAATGATTCACCCCATCCAGCAAACTTTTCAATTTTCAGAAAGTAATTCAATATATAT
>JAXQQM020065096.1:0-62707 GCA_034641835.2 Pinus albicaulis
ATCCTTCAAGGCAGTAGGTGTGAGTGAACCTTTGACAAATTTGGAAACCTCAGACCGATGTGGACACTCTTTAGTATGATGATCCTCGTCACAGATAAGACAAAAATAGCGAGGTTTCCACTTTTCATCAGCTAGTTCATTTTTTTCTGTTTTCTCTTTAGGAGATGTATTTTGTTTAATTTTATTCTTTCCTTTCCTCTTATTTCTGATTTTAGCTTTAGTTGTGGATGAATATGCAACATGAATGTCGACAAAGTTTCAAGGGAAGAATCTCCTTTAGGTGAATCTGGTAAAGTTATTATGTGAGAATTAGGTTTGTATTACTTGTTCTTACTCTTGTTAGCACTAAATTTACTAATTACACTGTCTGCAGAATGAGAGCCAGAAGGAGTCACAGTTATTTTACCTGGGTGTGGCAAGTCAGGAATTTTTTCATATAAAGCATGATATTGTGTGTATACAAGGTCTAAGTATTTTTCTTGAGGTATGACCTATCCTTCTATAACAATGCCTCCCTTAGCTACATCTTTAGTGATCTTTGTAAATAATGATCTAATGAACCATTCTGCCAAGATTTGATCCAGAATGAAAACTTTTGCTAAACTTCGTCTATCTCTCCATTGATGTATGTGATCTGAACTATATGCATATGTACTCTATTTTAATGAAGTTAAGAGTTCTGTGCCATTGTCGTAATGGAATAGAAACTAAAAGTGAGTTAAGGAAGTTGTTGCTAACATGTTGAAATTATTGAAAGAGCCACATGGTAGTTCAATATACCACTTTGTAGCTAATCCTATCAATGTTCTTTGAAAGAATCTCAATCGAATGGAATCATCGATTAAAGAGTTGGATGTGCACCAAAGATGATAATTCATCACATGGTTTGAGGGGTCTTCTCTTGATTTTACTTCAAACTTTGGTATGTCAGTGGGCAACTTATTTGGCATTGGTGGCCAAAACAGAAGATAATAAATCAGATCGTTCGTGATGCGTGATAAATCTGACAAGTCCAAAGTTGCAATGAATGGTAGTCAATGGTTAGGTTACTATTGAGCAAACTGATAATCTTGAGGAATGATACCAATACCCGGAGGAGGATATCTAGGGTAGCCTATAATATCCTATGTAGCTGGGATTGGAATACATCTGGTGTATCCATGGTTAGCCATACTAGACTGAGGTTGAGCTGGTATCTGATACGTATAACCAGGGTATTGTTGACTTTGGTAGACTGGATTTTGTCCTACGGGTCCATATTGAAACTGCCCTTGATATGGTTGATTAAAAAAATGACTTGTATTAGGTTGGCTTGTTGGAATTGTAGCTGTAATAGGTTGTCCCGTAGAGGTTTGAATGGTAGACTCAACCACAGGTCTAGGTTGATGATAGTGACTTGGAGAATTGCATGTGATACAGTTGATGTCATCGTTTGAGGGGTTGTAGCAATAGGGATTTGGGAAAATATGGGGATAGTTGTACTTGGCTGTTGAACAGAAGTTTTCACAGCAGATTGGACAAGAGTTCTAGTCATACTCAGACCAGGGAAAATTTTAAGGATGGAAAACTATCTTGAAGTTTAAAAACATTGGCAAATCTCACCAGTCCGTAATATGCAAACTATATAATATGTATTGATGTATTTGTAAAAGTATTCAAATTTATAATGATTTTATATATAATCTTTATATAATGTTGGAAATTTTTAAGGTAAAACAATTTTATATTGTAAATTTTTTGTGAATCACCTTTATAAAAAAATGGAAATTGGAAAATATTTTTTTTGCAAAACTCATGGAAAATTAGCCCACCTGTGAATATTAGCCCCTTCAATTTTCCATGACTCGAACCAGCTTGCTGACTACTAGATATAGATACTTGAGGTGTAATTTGAAGTGTAGGTTGGGTAGGTTGTTGGACTTGGGTATAACCAAATTGACCAGTTGGCTGACCAGGTTGATTATAAGGTAATTTCACTATAGGTTGCAAATTATGTTGATTCGACGATGCATTCCACATGGTGTTAACTCTGGGATAAGGAGCTCCCATTAAAGGTTGCGATGCGTAAGGTTTACCATAACCAGGTTGAGGTATTGGAACTTAATTTTGATAATTTTCTATATAATTTCCAGTAAAATATTTACCTCGTTGAAAGTGTTGTTGCGCTTGATAAAAGTGTTGCCCCAAAGGAGGTTGTTTTCCTTGAATAGGTTGTGGCCCTGGCATAGGGTACTGCCCTTGAAGAGATTGTGACCCTAGTATAGGGTATTTCCCTTAAAGAGGTTTTCCTTAAGGAGAATACTACCCCTGAGGCTATAAATTTCTACCTTGAGGGTCAGGTAAAGGAATATTTCCAGATATAATATAGAACTGTTCCATTGTAAAATTTTCGGTGGCAGATTCATTGAGACCAGTTGATTGTGTAAATTTTTGAGAAGAGGTAGATGTTGCTGAGAATGTACTAGACATCGATTGGTATCCAATAGGAACTGATAGACCACCATACAAAAAAGTTTCTGGTGGTGAAGAAAACATGGATGACTCGCTAGACATGTTTGATGAAGGCATGTAACTACCTCTGGGTATGGAGTAAGAAGGAATACAGGGTGGTGAATAATTGAGACCAGTATTATGTAGAAATTTGGTTAACTGATAATACCAAGGGTCTGGTTTAAAAGTGTTGTAATGGTAAATCAATTCACTATGCCTTAGATCTAAATATTCCTAACACGAAAAAAGTAAAATCTCTTGTTCTATGTCAGTAATATCTTCAATCCTAATCAGGCCAAGAGGAAGGTTGTCAGTGATGCGAAACTTCACTCGAGGTGAATGAGGACAACCAGTGGATTGGGATATGAACTCTGAAGTTGACTCAGATGAAGTAGATTCAGTTTCAAGTTTAGAGATATCAGGTTCAGTAAGTTGACTATTTGAAAATTCACCAGTTGCAGACTAAACTGTGAATTCCGAAATTTCTGGTTGTTCTTCTCTATGAGGTTGATTTACTTCATAATAGGGATGTATAATTACTGATGTTTCTTGTGTTTAGTATATCCGGTTCCTGAATGTTGACCTCTTTCAGATTTAAGATTTTCTAATTGACTTGGTGTGTACTCAGGGGGTTTCGCCTGCACTCTATGAGAGTGTCTCGATAATTCATCTACGGTTAATGTTTAACACATGAAATAAAAAAATATTTCAAAAAAATAGACCTAAGGTTACTAAGAAAAAAAATAACCTGAACACACACTATTGTGTAGGTAAATCCCCTCTACGGACAGAGGTGATTTCTCTAGCCCTAGGGTGGGTTTCGCAGCAAGAGGACAGCTAATGCGTCGATTCCTAGTTAATGAATGAAACTGAGTAGGGAGAGATATCCTACCTCTCATCCAATGTGCTCGTCATAGCTGTGGCAGTAGTCTCCTGATCCTCATCTCGACACGTCATGGCCCTTTAGTAGTGGTACTTAGGTGCCTGCACAAGGATCAGAGAATGAAAGCAGCATACAAAACAATATTTGCATTCATAACTATATAATTGGTCAAGGATAATTAAATGTATTATGTAAGATTAATCACATCAACACAAGACAGGAACAAAAACATCAGTCATATATTAAGTAATAGAAAGAAAGAGATTACAACCAAATGAGCCTCGATGTTGCAGCCTCCTTCAGCGCGTCCAGTCAAAATGCGTCTAAAGAATTCATTGAGGAATTTGGACTTGGTGAGGCCATCAACCTAGAATCTCTCTCAACAAGGGTCTCTCTCTGCTCTATCTCACACTAGCTATATTGGACTGTTTTAGTTATTCTCCAAAATTTTTAGCTATTCCCATTCAACTAGATAAATCTATGTGAGAGAGATGTATTTATAGAAGGAGAGGAGGAGGTTTCTCAAAAGTAGGCAAAAAGAAGCCAAAGGAACGTGCTTGATGTTATTCAGTTGAACAACCCATGCTGACTCACTAACGAAGTGGTTGTAAATGGAAAATTCGCTTCTATTTTAAAAAAATTTACAAAAAGAACTCGGTGCAGGAAATTCGCTAAGACAGAGTTCCAATCGACGCGGGGCCCAATTCTAATTTCTCTTATTTGCACGAGGCCATAATTGTCTGCCGGTAATGACCAAAAATCATGTGTTTTTTATGGTCTATTCGAGGAATAGTCAATACAAGAAATTTTATTCTCATGGAAAGGGATGCAATGACACTTTTCGCAAGGCATGACGCTTCATATAAGTCACATAAATGGTCCTCCAATGTGTCATATGGGGATTGTAGGGACAGTGAAAAAATGTTGTGTAACAGATGCTACCTAAATCATGAGGTCCGAGAGAGAGGGAGGAGTGAAATGCTTTACGAGAACGTGTTTGAACTAAACACTATTGTCGAAAGACCTGCAAGTAAAAATAAAATTGATATCTCTAATACATGAAAATGTGGCATGGGTGCAGCAATCCATAATAAAATATATATAAAATGAGATCTGAGGTATGGATAGAGCCATCCAACACTAAGGATAAACAAATAGACTCATGTATGGTCACAGCCATCCATTCAAAAGAGTCATGTATATATTCATGATAAACCAAAAAATCCAGCAGCCTGGATCTTATGAGAAAAAGCCCAGGGTCTTGCGCTCCATCTAGACATGAACAAGTGCAAATTCAAGCATGCAAATATGTGAGATGAAGTTGAACATGCAAGAAATTCACCTGATTATTAGCCAATAATGTAATGTGTTAATAGGCATGAGATAAACCACCAATAATGACAATGGCTCTCAACGTACAACTAGTACAATCCACGAAATGTGAATAGTGATCTGACATCGAACACCCGTAGAATCACTCAATCGAAGGCCAATGATGTGGACCTATCGTCGAATGTGAAGAACTTGTTATTGAGGCATGCAAGCTCTAAGGTACTGGAAGGGAGTCTCTAGATCAACTTCCTGGATAATGAGATGAAGTCGATAGGAAATGACCTGGTCGAAGGAGGGCCATAATGTTTCCCACATCATCTACACGAGACAGAGTAATATGATGATAATGAATTAGGACCAAAAAGAGAATCAGGGGGAGGTTGAAAACTACAAACGGAAACTTCTCTTAAACATATCAATGACACGAATTTGGATCTGGCAGTATTTGATATCAAGGTAACTGAGGTCATGGTGACGTGGGAAAGAGCAGATGAGAGGTCAAAATGAAACCCATGGAGGAAAAAATGATGAAATGAGATGTCCCTAACCTGACATGAATGCAGATGAGCATCATATTCAAGAGTGACATATTGCTGACAAAACTGAGAACTGGTTCCATTTCCCCCTACCAATGCTGGTGAGTACCCCAATTATTTTTGGAAAAAAAGCTTGAAGGGGATAGCATATGCTTGTCATGTAAGTTTTTCCTTCGAAAAAATCCATCCTAGTACATTTTATGATACATAGGAAGGAGGAACTCGATGATGTCATGGTGAAAATTTCTGATGTCATTTAGGTTTTAAAAAGTTTGACAAAGGAATAACTCAACATTTGTTCACGTTTAGAGAGTTTGAAAAGAAGCGGAAAAGAAAACTCTAGTAGTCCCTTGTCATAGGTAGTCTCACAGATCCGAAAAGGTAGAAAAATATGTCTGAGAGAACCTCTTAGTCACGGTAGGATAAGGTATTCCTTTTTCGTAAATAATCTATCCCAACCTGAAAAAGGGGTAAACATATACTAAGTAGATATCATTTCGTAGCTATTTAATGAGTTCAAAATGAAAAGAGTCTTGGCAATCTTTCCAATCTCTTAGAGTCAAAAAAGAGCTGAAAGATGACTCCAACAATGACTTTTTCATGTTTTTACCAAGTTCGAAAAAGTATAAAATACAACTCGTTACTTCATCTCTGTCACGTTGAGGACCTATCACTACACAAGAGATGCAAGTAAAACCCATTTCTTGAAACAAGATAAAGAAATAATTGAAAAATATGCTTTAAAACCTAGTTAGGGTTTTGAAAAGTTATAAAATGCTAAATATGGTAAAAAAAAATTACTTTTCACTTTTACATCTTGTGAGAAATTTGTTACCCTTTTTTACTGCGATTTTGTGGCGTTGACAACAGTCAATCCGGGAGGCCAATCATGAATCTGTTTGTCCCAGGTAAGAACTCACATCTTTCCCTGCATTTGAATAGTACCTTCATCACATGAAATCCAATTTTTGTATATCTATGGGAGGTATTTTCAAAAATTAGGGCGTAGCGGTCGGCGTGGGTATCGGGCACAGACTCACGCCAACCAGCCTAAAAATTGAATGAGGGCGCACCAATTGGCACAACTGCAAACCACGAAATTAATTTTTAGCGTGTAAATACAAACAAGCAAGCCCAATTCAACCATTCAAAATATTTGGATTTGGCTAATGACAACCATATGGATGTTTTTGCAGGTGTGAAAAGACAAAATGGTGATCGAATGGAAAGAACAAGAAAACAGTGAAGAAGGTGAGGAAACCATTGGAAATAGGAGATGCATGGAATCTCTCAGAGATTGTGGAATCAAAAAAAAATTTATGGCACCATGTCTCAGAGCTTAACCAGAGCTGTTGCAGTACTTGATCAGTGTTTGGGACACTGATCAGGAAAAATTCATTATTCACGACCGAGAACTTGAGATTGAAGTCTCAGATGTTTACCTCATAATTGGACTATTGCAAAGGGGGGCAGTACCAATCCTGACCAACACCCTACCCTCAATGGAGAACATGAGTATGGTTATTGACGGGGTGTGCCTAGCGGTAAGAAAAGGGTCAGGAAGTGGAAAAGTGGATATCCAAACTATTATAGATTTGGCACTAAGGGTAGTGTTGCATACCATCACGCGAGTTGCTGAATCGTAGGCTCTGCATGATGCCACAAAAACATAGCTATTTCTTGCGATAGATGGCATGGCACTAACCCTCTACAACTAGGAAGAGGTAGAAACAATTAACCTGAAGCGCCAATTGACGAAATGCAACAAAAACAAGTTAAAGAATTTTGGCTATGTGTCCATATTGGTATCATTCATCTTGGAACAGTTACCAATATTGCAGCGTCAGGAGGTAATAGTTGGACACCAACATCCTAGGAGCCATGGATGGTCCATTGGGCAGCTTTGATGCCAAGGTTAGGGGTCAGTCAATAGATGTCCTAGAGACTGGAGTTCTTTGAGTGACTCTGCCGACAGCTAATTTTCGTGGAGGATTGGCCCTACTCTGGCACTGATTTCACCGATGATGCAGATCTCCCACTCCCAGAAGGAGAAAATTTATATGAAGTAATGGGTAAGACTCATTTTCTATTTTGATGAGTATTATGATTTTTTTGTTATGTATGTTTTGATGTTAATCCACGTAATTGCATATATCAGCCTAGAACGACCTACAGGAATGTCCCTGATAGCGTGGAAAATTCCTCACGACTTTGATGTGGCCCCTCCTGGTGACGGAGGTGAGGAGGAGGAAATCATACACAACCGTGAGGGAATCTCCAGTGGGATCCCAGACTATGCGCGATTCTATGATGTTCCTCATGTGTACTAGAGAGACACTACAGGGGTGTGAAACCGCATTCACCACTTGTTGAGGTGGCTTGTATAGGCAGTGACGTGTTATCATGAGCGTCACGTGGAGTAAACACCTAGGTTTTATTTCCGCATATTTTTTGAGAGACATGATGTCTTAGGATGTAACCGAAACACACATATTTTTTGAACTTATGATGCACATGGATTCAAACACTCGACACACAGACATATATATATATATATATACATTTAAAAGATCTTCTCATGTGATGATGATTTTTTACAGATTACACAAATGTCTATCTAATACAACATTAGCTATTGTATCAGTTAATGCATTCGTTTGTCTAGGAATATGTTGATATGTAATGTAATAAAAATGTCTTTCTAGTAAACGAACACGTAAATGCAACCTTAAGATGTGAAAAATAAGGAGAGATAGTCTGCATAATAAGCAACGACCCAATAGGAAAGAAAACGTTAGCAAAGCACATCAAGCCATAAATTTTTCATTTTTACACAAGCTCAAAAACAAAGGTAAATTATGCTTGATATTGGTTTCATTTTTACACAAGCTCGAAACAAAGGTAAAATATTCTTGAGATTGGTTTCATTTTTATGCAAGCCTGAAACAATAGTAAACTATGCTTGAAATTGGTTTCATTTTTACGCAAGCTTGAAACAAAGGTAAACTATGCTTGAAACGTGGGCATGCCCCCAGCATGGTGACTCAATTTGAGGTACATGCCCCCCAAGATTCAGTCCAGCTGTAGTTGATGAAAAGTGGATGGAGTGAAGGTTCAAATTATGAGATTAGGGAGAGACTCGACTGGGATCTGATGAGATCTAATCAAAGACTCATATTGAAGGAAAACATGCTTCATTGTTTTAACGAGGTTGACACATTAAAAGAACTGTCCTCAAAGGATCTTGTTTCAATTTTTAAGGAGCTTGACAGAAGAAAACAATTTTTTCTCCCAAAGAAGCTTGTTTCATTTTTTAAGGAGCTTGACACAAGAAAATGAACTCTGCTCCGATGAGCTTTTTTCATTTTTTAAGGAGCTTGAAACAAGAAAATGAACTATGCTCCAATGACCTTGTTTCATTTTTTATGGAGCTTGACACAAGAAAACGAACCATGCTCTGCTCTAACGACCTTGTTTCATTTTTTAGGGAGCTTGACACAAGAAAATGTACCATGCTCCAAAGACCTTGCTTCATTTTTTAAGGAGCTTGACACAAGAAAAAGAACTATGCTTCGAAGACCTTTCATCATGATGAATGAGGTCATGGCTTTCAAGGAGTTCTAATATGATGGGAGAATAACATCTTGGAAATCATGATTGAATGCCCCTAGTAGAGGGCACGTGATGACACAATCATTGGATTAGTGAAATTAACGAGTGGCCACATAATTAACCTGCGGTGGGGAAGATACAACCAACAGCTAAAGATCGGGAAGGGACGATGGTGGGCCAGCTGCCACATCATGACCAAATAATGAAAGCTTATCAATGGTCACGATCTAACCTCTATGTGGAAAATAAATCACACGAAAGAGGGAAGAGACAAGTGCACCCATGGCATAAGCATAGTTGCGCCCCAAGAGTAAATTAAAATCCAAGGGGCCTTGGACCACCATCATGTATATATAGACAGTTTTCCCTCCCAAAGTAACAAGAAACTTTGGAAGGATCCCTAACGGTTGAATGGTTCCTTTGTTAAAAGCCAATAGATTTTGCGTAACAGGCACAAGCAATGGAGAACGAAAATCTTGCCAAGTATTTGAAGATAGAATACTTACAGACACACCTTCATCTATAATGGTGCTAGGTATGACCACATTGAAGGCATGTACCGTGATCTCAAAAGGCACAGAAGAAGGAATATAGTATCCTGCAAATCGACTCCAATCAAAGAAAGTGACCAAACTACCTAGACGGGGTACCATAGAAATGAGATGGTCATCCCTTGGTGTTACCGGAGCAAGAGGAGCAACCACCTAGACCACAGACATGGGAGCAGGAAGAGAAACCTCCTAAGTCACAGGGATGGGATAATATTTCTCCAAGTTCGAGGAATATGAAGAAACAAGAAGAACGTGAGGGGCATGAGAGCCACTCTCGACGGAAAAGAACTGATGAACCAAAAGCAATATTATATCGACCGATTCCATGATTAATGGCTGGTCAGGAATGGATTTGTGATATTGAATTTATGGTGGAGTGGGATCCACCAAAGATGAATCTTGACCAATCATACGATCAACTAGCGGAGGACTCAAAGAAAGCTTCTAGTAACCAATTGGGAGGCAGGATGTAGAAACAGTAGTGTTTTCAAATACTCTAATGGTTTCATCCATGTATGGAAAAAGGTGAATGGGATGATCCCCTTCAAACAAATTACATGGGTTTGTGATCTTACCATGTTTCTAACAAGTCTTATCATTTCTAGTCGAGGATGTGCCACCAATATGACTTCCAGAAGCCAAAGGCAATAGCGGACGACCATCGGACCATACTTCAAGCACCTTTGGGATGTTAGGGTAGTCTCAAATAAGGTGGTCACCCTTGCATAACATGCAAGGGAATTTGAATTTCCTTGGAAGGTTGTATGGTTTATGAAGGGAAGCTGTATTAGGCACAATAGCCGCAGATTTAACCTCTCTTTTATCTAACTTCTTCTTTTTTGTCTTCTTCTTCTTCTTCTTAGCCACCAGGTTACTAGAATCCAAACTTTCACTAGGCAAAGTAGAAGAGGAAGATGAAGAAATAGGAAAATAAGGGGAGAGGTCAAACTTAGGATCAACATGATGTTGTTCAGGCAGAGGAGATGGTTGTATAGAGGTTGGAGTACTCGAGACCACTAAGGTCGAGAATAACCAAATAGGAAAACCAATAGTCAACCCAGGAAGGGACAATGTTGCGATATAAGGAGCGGCAACATTTGCAAAAGCAGGAAAATGACCGGGATTCCGTTCAGAGGGGATTCCTTGGTTGGTAAAGTCCGGAAATGTTTCCATTAGAAACAACCGTAAAACAAAACACTAAGGAAGATAACTTTAACTAGGAGTATTTCGTGGGAAGTTAATATTTTAATACATTTAAACAAAACTCTGTTGTTTCATATTTTAAAAGTCAAGAAACAGGAAAAAGGTGAATCTATCACTTTCATATTGAACGAGCATGAAAGGACAAGTGCTTGATGATATTTTTAATTTTAGAGAGTCACGAAAAGACCAAAATGACTACTTAGGTAATTTAAGCAAGATGGTGTAACAGGTTTTCGTGAACTTCCATATACACCTTGGTGATGAAATGAAAGAGAAATGACCAAGGACTTGACATACGTGAAGGTAGTCTCCTCGAATGCTGTGTTCGGTGTATCATGGTTACAGGGAAGAAGACTCATCTTCCTATGGATAAATGATTGAAACCTATGAGGGTCTCCCTTTATATACGTGATGGTACAGGAAGCACAAGTCCATACTAGTGCTTTCTAATGCTAGGTGGTGAACGACAGCTACTAGGTTTAACAACATTGGAACACGTCACTAGCCTAGACCTCTAAAATATGTGCGTTAGGTTTCAATGCTTCCTTAGGTTGATTGAATTCATTTTAAGGTTGATATTGAATTAATTTTGTGATTTCAAGGCCTTACTGAATGTGATCTTGAATTCCTAAATGCACACTACATGCAAAATAACATAATTTCCATTCAATGAATGCTAGCTAAGAGAAGGATGGGAATCTATGAAAAAGTAGAAATCAATTGAAACATAAGAATAATTTCACTAATGGATCTAATACAACCACATGAGAAAACGAAAATCCTTTCCTAGTTCTCTAAGAGCTAGTAATGCAAAAGAACATTTTCATTTCAATTTAAGTGAAAGAATGCATTTTTTTGTCTTTTAGATATATGAAGCACACAATGCACTGTTACACTAAATGCAAAACAAATACTAGTTTTGAGCACTATAAATGTAACGATCTAAAACAAATATATCTATGCAATAAAAACATAAAACACACACTACGATGTGGGCTCTGGAATAAACCCGACAATGTGAAAATCTGTTCACATGTTGTGAAAACTGACGGTGTAATTTCATTCTTGATGGTCAATTTTAGTATTACTGTGGAAGTCGATTTCATAAATAGTTTGTTATTATTGTAATAAGTGAAATTGCTTTATTTAGATTTAGTGATAAGGTTGTTAAATAGGTGTGCACGGGAGTTAAATGATAGGAGATCTTATCTGTTAAGAGTTTTAAAAATAGAAGATTATTATCTATTTGTTAGAGGAATTAGGAAAAAAGATAAAGAAATTGTAATAAACGAAGAGATTTCTTCGTAGAAGGAAGGGGATAGAGTGTGATTTGTAGAGCGAAAGCGCAGAATTTGAGAGTGTGGTTTTCGGTGTGGAGCGAGAGCTCAGTTTGGAGAAAGGACAGTGTTTTCTTTTTAACAGAGTTTTTTTTCCTTGTGAAAATTAGCCAAGGGCGAACTTTGTTTTTCTAATTATTATGAACAGAATTTGTGTGTCTCTTTGTCTGATGCGCCTGGAGTGGAGTTATAATTTTTGTGAAGTTGTTTGAATAAGTGAATGACCTGTGTATGTTTTTGTTTGAAATTGTAAGGATTCTTGGGATTGAGGCAAATCGGCGTGTGAATTTAGTGAAATGGAAAGGTTTGTTTTTACAGTGAAACTGTTTAAAAAGGCATTATAAATCTAGGTGATCGTAATGGACTTACATTATATTTAAGTTTCAGAGTGAATCGGGTCCGAAGTCTGTATCGGCGGTTATTAAAACTATGGTGATGATCCGATCTCCGATCAATCGGATCGGAGCTATGAATTATTGACTGTCGGCATTCATTTGTCGCGACTGCCGATTGGCATCATGTCAAGTTACAGCGATTGGTGACTTCCGATCGGATCGGATCGGAACAATTGTTTGATCGATATACATATATAAAATGTGACTTGTGTTAATCGCTGATCGATTGTGTCGGAGGATTTGGTAAGCGATATATATATGTTATATAATTGTGAAGACCGCCGATTGCAATCTGTGTGTTTTTGCCAATTGCGAATATATCGCATCGGACTTGGGTCAAAATGAAAATGGTTGGTGTTATTTGTTAATTGCGGCCAACGCAACATAGAATGCCTGCAAATGTTTTTTTAAACAGTGGTTTAACATTGTTATATGTTGCGAAAAGAATTGTATGGGTTGCGCTACATTATGAAGGAAGTAAAAATTAGTCAGTGTTTTAATGATAAAGAACCAACATATTATATTCTCGGGATAATTAAGAAAATCAAGGCCACTGGCTGCAATGTGCTGTTGATTTAGAAGAGTATCTTGCGCGATGTTGTGACCGATCTTTCGCTGCATTATTTGTCGAAGGCGAAGATCTTGGTTGTTAAGGACGTGGAGAGGGATGATATCAAATTTATTACCAAGACACTGAATTGTTTGCCTATTGCGAATATTGAGCATTTTAGGGAAGAGAAGCTGGGGCATGCCGACATCGTGGAGAAGGTAAGTAAATGCCAGTTTTGATATCTGGGTTAAAAAGATAAAGGCGCACATATATGTTTGAAACCTTGGTTCAATTAATAATGGTAGCGTAATGGATCTATGTATCGAAGCATTGTGAATAAGGTGGGAGTGAAATTGAATTGTGTGGCATTCATGAGGAGCAATTGAAATGTTGGGTTCTATAAAAGCACCATGTGTATTTATGGTTTTCAAATCTTGAAATAGATGTTATTAGCTTTCGAGGGAATGGTATTGTGAACATAGATTAAAGAGCTTGCGTTTGGAAAAGATAGTGCATGAAATTGCCAGCCATCTGAAATTTTATTTGGACAGTTTTGATGTACTCGTTCTTTGCAATAAGTAGAGTGTGTTTCTGGGTATCGCAGAGGTGTCTCTGCGTCAGTTTTGGTATCAGAGCTTGGCTCTGTTGAATCGAAGACTGCAACAATATAAATCAAGAGAAGTTGTGAGAGAAGAACTAGATAGAAGTGGCAGTGAACCTGAAGAATCCAACAAGAGATTGGACAGAGAGGACAATTGAGGTGTTCTCGAAAGAAAGAGTGAGAGATTGCATAAGCCTAGAGGGAGCGAAGGTGTTTCTCAAGAGAAGATTCCAGATAGGGGATCGTGCTTACCAAAAGACTGAGTGAGGAGAGCTTAGTGAGGTAAGATTGCAGTAAGAAGGACTTGCTGTGCAAAGGCTTGTTGCAGAGGTGCGAGGAGCTCATGGAAAGAGAGGAGCATAAAATGACTATAGATAGTCATAGCAGAAGTTCGCAAGGAAGCCACAGTAGAAGGGAAGATGCCAAAGCAAATGGCATGAGGATGAGTCAAGAAGAGTTTGACCGAGAGAAAGCTGAGATAGATTTCCAGATTGGAATATTGATGAAGATGCTGCAGAAAAGTGTTTGGACCATGAGGAAAATAGTAAAGTGGCCAAGGCTACGAGAAAGGAGAAATCAGCAAGTGAAGTCAGAGATAGTAGAAGAATTGAGAAAGATTGAGCAGATATTGAGTGCTCAAGAGGAATCAGAGGAACTCAGAGAAGCAGAAGTAGAAATGGAAGTTTCCATTTGCAGACCGGAACAAGGTGAAATGTTGGGGGAAGAGGATAATGAGAGGTCAGCTGAAGATCTCATGGACTATCAGCAGAGTTCAGAACAATTCGAAGATATGTTGACAAAGGAAGCAGATGAGGCAATGAAGCCTTGTGATTTTGATTCTTATAGTTTGTGTATGTTTGCAGGATATGCAGAGGATGATGGACAGTTGGATGAAATTGTCACAAACAGGAATGAAGCTCTTGAGGTGAAGTATGATGGTGAATCCCTTTTAGAGGAAGAAGGCGTTGATCTATTGCAACAGAAGGAGTTCATAAATGAAATCCTGTTTGGTGTGAAACAGTCAGATGAGGTTGATATAGGCCAGAAGTCTAATGACAATTCCATAGTGGGACTACAAAAAGGTAAACCAATGAATTTGTTTAATGGAATTGATGAAAGATGCTTGCAATATGATGATGTGGAAAACAGGTCAACTCAAGAGGATTGTCAAGAAAAGAATGAAGCCGAGAATGGAAATTGTGATGAACTGCTGGAGAGATTTCACAAGGAAATAAAATTCTTGGAAAGATTACTCAAGGAACCCAAAGGAGAAACGAAGCTTACAGAACCTGATGGAGGAAAAGGTGTCGAAGACAGCATTAATAAATATGATGCTGAAATAAGAGAAATCGAGCAGCGATTATTTGAAGGTGAGATGAAAGATCAGGAGCAACAAAGGAGTTATGTCCTCAGACGCATGAAGGAGACATAAATATTAACTTAGCAAGATGAATATGGAAGTAACCAGAAATTTGGAAAGAATGATCAGCTACATGAGAATGAATTTGAGGAAAGCATTAAATTGCAGAAGTATAGAAGCTGGCAGCAGAATGAAGAACCAGAAATTGGTCTGGCAGTACAAAGAAAGATAAGTGAAGACCGAAGATACAGATGGAGACTGAAGAAAAGGGTGAAATGGAAGCTATTGCAACGGAGGTTGAATGGAAAACTGATGAACGAGTTCAGGAAACTAGAACAAATTCATATTGATTTGAAGTCACCGCAAGAAGGATCCGCTGAAATCCAAAAGATCTATGATGGAGGATTGGTGCTTGAAGCATCAAAAGAAAATGGAAGGTATTGTATTTTGAAAACTGAAGGTTGTTGTGTGTTTGCAGGTCACATTGACTTGAGGAAAGACAAACAGTTATTGAAGACTGTTGAAGAAATGACTACTCATAGTCATATGCAGAATAAGGAGGATGGAAAAAGAATTTTTGAATTCAAAGGATACACTGAGTCATTGAAGATCATTGATCTTGAAGCAAGCCAGAGTGAAGGAGGATTAAAGACAGATATTGCGGACAATGCAGTTAGTAAAGATGGTACATAACTTTTGAGAGAACTTCCAGATGAGATGGCAGATTTGTATAAGTCGAATCTTTTGATGAGGAAGCCAGGTAAAGCATTTGTGTTTATTGAGTTGATTAATTTTGATGAAGATTTATATGCAGGAAAAGGGCAGTGTGAAGTCGATCTGAACCAAGAAGAACAGATCGGATTAATGGAAGGTATGCTAGAATTTGAAGCAAGGAATGATAAAGTCATGAATGAGAAACCAGAAGAAAAACCTGGGAAAAGGCATTTGTACATTTCATAAATGTATATGGAAGATTATTGGCACAAAGATTATGATGTTCTAATTCAAGAACACAATCAGTTGCAGCAGAAAAGTATTCAGCACACGAGAAGTGAAATGGACAATGAATTGGATGAGTTGTGGAAACTCATACTACAGCATTCCAGTAAAACAAATGCAGGACAAAAGAAGAAAGGAAGATTGGATGGAAGAAATGGTACAGGTGAAGGGAATGGAAAATTGCAAATTAAAGTGAGAAAAGTAGCAGCAAAATATGTGAAAAGGACAGCAGCAGATAGTGAGGAATTACAGCGCAAAGGCGGAAGACTTGAGGGACAAACAACAACAGCAGTAACCAAGGACAGACTATCAAACCAAGTATGGGATCCAGGAGGACATAGAACAGAATTGCATGATCAGGAGATCATGGTTAGTTTAAACTTCGGGAGTCTGATGCAGGAGCATCGGAATAAGCTAGCAATGTGAAAAATCTATTCACATGTTGTGGCTTGATGGTGTGAATTTCATTTACTGTTGGTCAATTTTAGTATTACTGTGGAAGTCGATTTCATAAATAGTTTGTTATTATTGTAATAAGTGAAATGGCTTTATTTAGATTTAGTGATAAGGTTGTTAAATAGGTGTGCACAGGAGTTAAATGATAGGAGATCTTATCTGTTAAGAGTTTTAAAAATAGAAGATTTCGTTGTTAGGCAATTAGCTCATAATAAAAAGGTCGATAAGACAAGGCGAGAGGACTTTTGTGTGTAGTCTTTGAGTGTGGAGAGAGCTCAGTTTGGAGAAAGGACTGTGTTTTCTTTTTAACAGAGTTTTTTTTCCTTGTGAAAATTAGCCAAGGGCGAACTTTGTTTTTCTAATTATTATGAACATAATTCATGTGTCTCTTTGTCTGATGCGCCTGGAGTGGAGTTATAATTTTTGTGAAGTTGTTTGAATAAGTGAATGACCTGTGTATGTTTTTGTTTGAAATTGTAAGGATTCTTGGGATTGAGGCAAATCGGCGTGTGAATTTAGTGAAATGGAAAGGTTTGTTTTTACAGTGAAACTGTTTAAAAAGGCATTATAAATCTGGGTGATCGTAATGGACTTACACTATGTTTAAGTTTCGGAGTGAATCGGGTCCGAAGTCTGTATCGACAGTTATTAAAACTATGGTGATGATCCGATCTCCGATCAATCGGATCGGAGCTATGAATTATTGACTGTCGGCATTCATTTGTCGCGACTGCCGATTGGCATCATGTCAAGTTACAGCGATTGGTGACTTCCGATCGGATCGGATCGGAACAATTGTTTGATCGATATACATATATAAACGTGACTTGTGTTAATCGCCGATCGATTGCGTCGGAGGATTTGGTAAGCGATATATATATGTTATATGATTGTGAAGACCGCCAATTGCAATCTGTGTGTTTTTTCCAATTGCGAATATATCGCATCGGACTTGGGTCAAAATGAAAATGGTTGGTGTTATTTGTTAATTGCGGCCAATGCAACATAGAATGCCTGGAAATGCTTTTTTAAACAGTGGTTTAACGCTGTTATATGTTGCCAAAAGAATTGTATGGGCTGCGCTCTGTATGAAGGAAGTAAGGAATTCAGTCCCGGTGTTTTAATGATAAAGAACCAATATATTATATTCTCGGGATAATTAAGAAAATCAGGAGCCACTTGGCTGCAATTTCTTTGTTGATTCGGAAAATTACAGTGCGTGATCTTTGTGTGGAATTTTCTTCCCGCATTATTTGTCGAGAAGCAAAAGATCTTGTGGTTGTCAAGGACGTGAAGAGGATGATAGAATTTATTACAAGACCTTTGAATTTGTTTTCCTATTGCGAATATTGAGCATTTTAGGGGAAGAAGAAGGCCGGAGCATGCAGACATCGTGGAGAAGGTAAGTAAATGCCAGTTTTCATATCTGGGTTAAAAAGATAGTGGCGCACATATATGGTTGAAACCTTGGTTCAATTAATAATGGGAGCGCAATGGATCTATGTATCAAAGCATTGTGAATAAGGTGGGAGAGAAATTGAATTGTGCGGTATTCATGTGGAGTAATTGATATGATGGGTTCTATAAAAGCACCATGTGTATTTATGGTTTTCAAATCTTGAAATAGATGTTGTTAGCCTCCGAGGGAATGGTATTGTGAACATAGATTAAAGAGCTTGCGTGTTAAAAGATAGTGTATGAAATTGCCAGCAATCTGAAATTTTATATGGACAGTTTTGATGTATTCGTTGTGTGCATGAATAGAGTGTGATTCTGGGTATCGCAGGGGGTGTCTACGCATCACACTCAAAACAAGGATACCTCTCTTCAAAGCCAAGGGCTATCAAAAAAATCCAACGAAATGTAATATGACGAAATGTAATATATGCTCGAAGTGACGAAATGGAGAGTAAATCAAAACAAAAGTGATCATCCAACACACCAAAGTCACGAAGAATCAAGAAAAACTAACTCAATAAGTCAGCGAATTGAAATGACAAAAATCAAAGTGACTCGAACTTAACTCAGAAGGCTTAGTGAGGAGAGGGCTGAACAAACAGCACAAGAACCTAGAAACCCTAGGGCTACAAACTCCACTGATAAGATAATGGATAAAATGTTGAGAAAATAGAGACTACGAGTCAAAAAAAAATCTCGGTAGACCAATTGCAAGGGAAAAAAATCCAATCCTTGTGAAAAGGAAAAGAAATATTGAAAAAACTCAGAAAAGAGGCAAAAATTCAATCCTACAGGATTCAAAACGACTGTTTAGCTGTAGTATGTGCTAAATAGGGGTTGGCGCACCTGTGACAAAAGCAACATGTGCCAATCGACGCGATTGTTCAAATAAAAGTAGCGTCGAGCTAGAAAACCATGGGAAAAAATAAAACCACTGAGCAGAGGTCAGACTTGACACTCTGGAACTGAACAGGATGGTTTAAAACAGTTAGATAAGTGAAGAAAAGCAGGAAAATGATGAAATGACCAAAGTCGGTTCGACAAGAAAAACACTCGACGAACAACTAGAGACGAAAAACACACATTGATTTCCAGCGGA
This sequence comes from Pinus albicaulis, assembly GCA_034641835.2. Classification (NCBI taxonomy): domain Eukaryota; kingdom Viridiplantae; phylum Streptophyta; class Pinopsida; order Pinales; family Pinaceae; genus Pinus; species Pinus albicaulis. Next base: position 18,863 of record JAXQQM020065096.1, read on the forward strand.
GTCACCAACTTGTTGTGTAGGTAAATCCCCTCTGCGGACAGAGGTGATTCCTCTAGCCCTAGGGTGGGTATAGCAACAAGAGGACATGCCAATGCATCGATTCCTAGCTAATGAATGGCGAGTTGGGATATATATCTTACCTTTGATCCCAACACGGTCGTCGTAGGCTATCATAGTAGTCTCCTGATCTTCGTATCGACACGTTGCGGTCCTTTAGTTGTGGTACTCAGGTACACCTGAGGATCGAGAGAATGAAAGTGATGCAGGAGCATTAGGCAAAGAGAAAATACTTTGTATTTTATTAAAACTTAGGGGTTTTTAAGTTTTAGAGGAGCTAGATTTTTATGAATGATTTGAGTGGGTTTTAAGTATTTTTAATTAAATATTGTAAATAATTGAGAATATGAGAGAATTTGATCAGTTGAGGATGTAAAGGGATTGAGAGATTTTTATAAATATTAATTTAGAAATTAGTTTCATTAATTATGGGTGAGAGAGGATCCTTAGGGATTCAAGAGTGATTTTAGGATTTTGTTGAGAAGTTGAAGGGATTGAACTTAAATTAGATCATTCTAAATTGTATAAATTATCAAGCCTCAAAGGCATTGAAAATCAGAGAGAGGGTGAGTAGAGAAATAGAGTAGAGAACAAGGATTTCTACTTGGAAGCCTTCGGGCAGATTGTAAAAGGGCCAATGATTGAAAATCAGGCCAGGAATAAATATCGTTGTAAGTAAGTTCATTTTTTGAAAGTATTGGTTTTAAATTATGCGCCTTAATTGATCGATTTGTGTATGGTTCAAATCTTATGTTAAGGATTGAATTGGTGAACCCGTATAAAAACTTGTTGGTATCGATTTGTGTGAATCGATAACCATTTCTGTATTGAAGCCGAAACAGAGAATCGATATGAATTAGATCCTGTTGGTAAAGGATCGACGACAATTTAATGATATTATGGTAAAATTGAATTCATATTCTCAGCGCATGAGTTGAATGAATGCTGCAAGGGAGGTTGAATGGAATTCTATTATTAAATTGTTGAAGATCGATTTGTATCCGATCCATGCTATTTATTTACCACGGGAAGAAGTAATTTGATTTGTAAAAATCAACATCGATTTTGTGCTATAGCCTCAGTACATAAAAATCGATGAACTTTCAGTCTTTTTTAATAAAGATTCCAAACGATCTCAATGTTTGATTATTTAATAGGGTCAAATGTGTGTTAAACCCTGTTGTCTGAAATCGATATCAGTAAAGATCAATGCACAACATCAAGCTGAGAAAAAAATGTTTGAAGGAGCGGGTTAAACATAAAAGCAATGATCAGGAGTTGTGGAATTCGTAGTTGAATTCTTGTAGTGTTCTGAAAATTGTATCAGGTTCGTAAGCCGATGAAAGAATGCGAATTCAATGTGGAAGTGACGGTTTGATTGAGTGGAGATAAGGCACAGAAGATTTGTTGAACAGCGTTGAAGATTAAGTTCAAGAGCTGCATTATATTGAAGCTGAAGGTGAATGTTTGATGGCATTCGATGGAACGCAGAGTGATAGAGAAAATGTCACAGTGTTGAATCACAGCACACAGAGGCAGATTACTAATGCGTAGAGTAAACAACACAGAATGAATTGTAATTACTTGCAGAGGTGTGTGATGTAGTTTGACGTGGAACCTCGACATTTGAGGAAAACGCAGAGATGCTAACTCTGGTTTTTTAAAGCAGAACCATTTCGAAGGATGAAAATTCATATATCACAGCAGAGCTTGTGCTGGAGAGGGGACAACATTTTGATGACACGGTCTGGTAGAAACAGAGACTTAAATTGTGTTCGAACATCTCATAGAGATTACGGGTTAATTGAATTGTGAAGTGAAGTGAGAACATGGACAGCTTAATGGCTATTGAATATAATGGGAGAATGGATTTAAAAAGAGGCGAATCTGAAGTGAGAACTTGGATCTGGAATATGAAAGATCCAAGGTCTCGTGCGGAAAGTTACATGGATGATGACATAGGTATGTTTTATTTCGATGGAATAAAAGTTGTCTTTTGAGAAAGAAGATAAATACACATTGAAAATTATATATTATCGTTAATTCAACACATAAAATATCACGAAAAAATACAAGCATACAAAACACATAAAACTAGACCAACACGGATATGGTTCCACCCGAGTTTGGAGCTAAATCCACAGGCAATGAGTCCTTCCTTTATATTATCCAACAAAAATGAAGAGACAAAACCTATAGCAGATCCGCTGTAATATCCTCTGTTCTCTCTCACAGTCTCCCTCTCTGTTTCTCGCTCCGAGAATACACTCATAATACACAGCCGCAATACAATGCCCTCATATATACAAGGGGTTGCCTTCTAGGGAAAAAAAACCTAATCTAAACATAACTTCTACCTTCAGATCATTTGCCTAATGAACGGCCCAGATTGACTAGAAATTACTATACTTTTACAAGGCAATTTTACATCTGTTTTTAGCTTCGGGGGCGCTGCCCCCGAACCCCCGCCAGGGGGGGGCTCCGAAAAGCGCTGCCGCCCCCCCTGGACCCCCCACGGCAGCGATTAAATTTCGGGCGGCGTTGCCGCCCCTTTTAAGGTACGGGGGTCCAAAGCTGTGATACAAAGTAAACAAGATAATCAGGCTCCACACCCAACAATCTCCCACTTGGAGACTGATTGTAGCAACTCCACCGCTACTTCATTTGTTGGAAAATGACTCCTCTTTGGACCTGGCTGTTTCTCATCTTCATTGTCATCCTTGAACTTGATTGAGGCGAGCATGTTCGATTTCTCACAGTTACAACTTTGTTAGCAATCTGATGCTGAGTGTTGTTCTTGAATAGCAACCCACTTTGATGAAGATAATGACAACGTACTTGATGAAGTTGTGCTTGATAGAATATGTTCTTAATGAAGTAAATCTGATGTATCTACAGTGAGTACAGAAGGCAGTGAAGAAAGGAATTCATATTGTGCTAAATCTATGGTGAAAGATTATGTCTCAAGGCATACGCGGATCTGTCTAAGGGAAGTCGCGTATGCATGCAGAAAAGAACGTGCCAAGTAGCGTATGGGCAAAAGCGCTCATAAAGTGGGAAACCAGGGGTAACCACCATGGTATTGACCCGTTGTATTGGGTAATGATTCGTCTTTGTGACCCCATCCAGGAATACCATCGGAAGTAATGTAGTTTTGGGCTCATGGTATTGTTTTGGCTCATGGTATTGAAAAAGGGGCCCGTGGTATTGAAGGCTCATGGTATTGTTTTGGCTCATGGTATTGAAAAAGGGGCCCGTGGTATTGAAAAAAAAGATAAACCTATATAAGGAGAAGAAATTCATTGTGCAAATGATGAGAGTGGGAGCAAGATGTCTGAACTTGAATGAATACTTCTCTGTGAAGTATATCTATATGGAAAGGGTAAAGGTTTGATGATAGATCTGAATCTATGATGCACTTATGAAGAAATGATGAAGTGGGATTTCTAGATCTGAAATGTACTTGTATTTGCTAGATCTGTTTATGGAGTGATTAGATCTGTGATGAGGCGAACATCTGTCTGAAGTAAAGGGTTGAATCTGAACTGAATGTCTAATCTGAAGAAGTATGCAGCTTTGTAATGATTGAAGATCTATACGCTACTTCACCGCAGAGGAAGCGCGTATATACGCGGCTTCGCTGAAGAAAAAGTGCGTATGCGCAGTGAAGTTTATGTACAGATGTATACGCTAGTTTATATGAACGGAAGCGCGTATATACGCGACATCAGAGAAAGGAAAGCGCGTATGCAAACTAGGGTTTGTTGAAGTCTGTGGTAAGAAATGTCTGATCTGTTCTGCTGGTTTACTGATATCTGTCAGTGAGTTATATGTATCTGTTTCATGGTTGACTGTGCTTAAAAGTATGGAGTGGGTCCAGTCTGAAAATATGATGAAACGTGGCTTGCAAGTGGTGTCCTAAAGGAAGCTTTGGATCCAGTGTGAAAATTGATGAAACGTGGTCCATAGAGGTGCTGAGGGTTGTAGCCTTCAGTCAGGGGGTTGAAGCTCCCTTCCAGGAGAGGCTGGTAAACGAGATCAGGGGGTCGTAGCTCCCTTCCAGGAGAGGCTGGTAAACGAGTCATGGGGTTGGAGCTCCCTTCCAGGAGAGGCTGGTAAACGAGCGCAGGTGGGTGCCTGCGTGCTGGTAGAGTCTGCACCAGCACATATGTTGTAAGATGTTTTCTCTATAATAAAATATTGAAGGCTGAGAAACTGCAGCGGTGGTTTTCTCCCGACTTGGGTTTCCACCTAAAAATCCTGGTGTTCATGTGTGATGCTTTGTGTGATGGTTTATTATGATCTTGTTGCACATGTTTACTGTTTATTGAACATCTGATGAATGAATAATGGAATGATATAAGCAAAGAACTAATGAATTAATTAGATCTCTGTGTATACGCGAGTTGCATGAAAGATATCCGCGTGTATACGCGAGTTTACTAAAGGAAAGTAGCGTATGGGTTTTAAGGAATGAAAAAGTGAAAATTTTTGAGTATGCAGTAAATACTGATTCACCCCCCCCTCTCAGTATTTTTCCCAACAATTGGTATCAGAGCAGGTTCTTCTGCAGAAGCTTGATCGCTTGAAGGAGATCCGTCGCAATGGGAAGTCTTGAAGGAGTAATGTCTATAAAGCCACCTCTATTCAATGGAAGAAATCTGATATTCTGGAAGGTACGAACAAAAGCATATCTGCAAAGTCTTGGTGCAGATGTATGGGCAATCATGGAAGAAGGTTATCAATACCCAACAAGTATTCCTACTGATGCAGCTGAAAGAAAGAAGTATGAAATCAATGCCAAAGCAGTGAATGTCTTATTGGGAAGCATGTCTGAATCAGAATTTGCTAAAGTGATGCGGCTACATTCGGCAAAGGACATATGGGACAAAATCATTCTAAGCTATGAAGGAGACACAAAGGTAAAAAGTGCAAAACTCCAAACTCTTAGAATTGAATATGAAAATTTGAAGATGCATAGTGATGAGAGTGTTGCCAGTTTCTTTCTTTGTCTAGATGATATTGTAAATCGAATGAGAAATTTGGGTGAAACCATAACTGATACTACTCTGGTGGAAAAAGTCTTAAGATCCTTGACTTCAAAATTTGACTCTAAAGTTTCAGCTATTGAAGAAAGGCAAGATCTGCAAACTCTTACTATTGTTAAATTACATGGTATTCTGACTGCTTTTGAAATGAGACAAGGAGGTCCTTCTCAAATCAAAGAAGCTTCTTTTAAGGTATCTACAAGAGGAAAAGAAAAGGAAGTTGTCAAAGAATCCAGCTATATATCCGATGAAGAAGAAGCGAATTTCGTGAGAAAACTCCAACTAGGAACTGGAAGATTCAAAGGTAAGCTTCCCTTCAAATGTTTTGAGTGTGGAAAAGTTGGTCACTATGCTGCTAAATGTCCTTATAAAGAAAAACATGGTAAAGGAAAACAATTTGAGAAGAGGAAGAGTTATTATGCAAATGAAGATGATGATGAAGTGTCCAGTGAAGATGAAGAAGATTCTGACCAAGCTCTACAAGTGCTCATGGCAAAGAAGCAAAACAAGAAGGTTACTCGAGGAAAGAAGATACCTCAGAAATCATGTATAGCAAAAATTGAAGAAGATGAAACAGATTCTGACGAAGCTCTACAAGTGCTCATGGCAAAGAGGAAAAAGAAGAAGGCTACTCGAAGCAAGAAAATTGAAGAAGATGAATCTGATAGTGATTTGGGCCCTTGTAATCTTCTGTGTGCAAGCAATGGTGTAGAAAGTGAAAGTAAAGTTGTGGATCTAGAACAAGCTATCAAGATCAAAGTTGAAGAAAAACAAAAGGAAATTGATAAGAAATATTCTATCTACAAAGAGATGATATCTCAAATGAAAGATCAAATAGAAATGCTGAATGGACAGGTGGACAAGTATCAAAGGTTTCATACTTATGCATCCAATCGAATTAAAGAACTAGAAGCAGAAATCAATGATCTAAATGCAGATCTCAAAAAATCAAGCAAGAAGAATGAAGGACTTGAAGCTGCAATTATCTTTCTACAAACAGATCTTGAAGCATCAAATAAGAAGAATGAAGAACCTCTGTCATTTGAAAAGGAAGGCCTTGAAGCAGAAATCATCTCTCTCAAAGAAGATCTGGAAAAATCAAATAAGAAGAATGAAGAGCTGCAAAAAACATGTGAAGAAAACGAAAATTGGTTGAAAGAAGAGATTCTAAATCTGAAGGATCAAGTAGAAGATGGAAGAAGGAAAGAAGAAAGCTTGACGAAGCAATGTCAAGCCTTGGAGGTTGAGGTAAACATTCTCAAAGGTAAATTAGAAGAAAAGGTTAAACTTTTGATGCTTCAAGATAGTACTAACATTTTGGACAATATTCTGAGTAATCAAAGGTCTCCTGCTATCAAACTTGGTCTTGGTTTCCATGAAACTGTTAAAGGAGAATCTAGCTCACAAGAAAGTGCTAAAAATTCAGAGGATGTCAATGCAAAACTTGAAGTGTTGAAAGAAACAAAGGTCAACCAACAATGATGAAATCTCAAAGGAAATCAGTCAATAAAGTTGAATGCTTTAAATGTCATAATTATGGGCATGTTGCATCAAATTGCAGGAGCAGATCATTTCAGCCTCAATCAAACAGTTCCTACATAGAAAGGTACTCTGGTTTCTTCAAGGGATATTGTTTTTCATGTAACAAGTATGGACATAAAGCAGCTGATTGTAAAAGGAGGAAGAATATAAATACTCATTATGATTCTTATGTTTATTTCTCTGGCCACATGAGATGTTATGCTTGTAACAAGTATGGACATGTAGAAAAATAATGCAGGATGAACAGATCTGGGAAAGTGGACAACTTTCAGCACACAGTTGGAAAGCTCAAGCAAATTTGGAAAAAGAAGGAGGACCGATCAGAAACGTAGGGAATTCTGACCCTACTGCAGTCATCCGCTTCTGAAGCTTACTTCTCTGATTGACTGCAAGAATGATGTGGGATACATTATGAGATTTAGTAATGTATCGTCACAGGGGGAGCAATGTATGATGTCTCTCATGATTGATTTGATTATTTTGGTTATATGTATTTCTGACAAAGCATCTGATATGAAGAAGACAGGTACAGGAAGTACAAGTTCAGGGGGAGATGAAGGAATGTGAAAAATTTCTATGCTTCACTTTCCATACGCGGGTTCTATTAACAAAAGTCGCGTATACACGCGAGTTCCAGCAAACACAGTCGCGTATGCATTGATGATAAGAGAATTTATATGATAGTTGAAGGTCTGGAGCAGAGGTTCAGGGGGAGCATCAGTCTGACTGTTTATAACTATATTATTGACTCTGTATCAGCTTACTTTCTCAGTTCTATAATAATGATGATATGATACTTGGTTTCTTATGTTGAAGATTATGGATGAGTCCTGTTTTCTTTTTGATGAAGAGTATTCATTGTTGAGATGAAAGTCTTATAATTCGGAGATAAGGGCAGTTCATGCAGAGATTGTTGCTGATGACTTACTGATGAACGTATTCAGGTTGCACATGTTAAGAAGGATCACTGGTTCAGGGGGAGCAGCAGGTTGAATACTAATGATTGCATTGTTGGCAATATGACTGCTTATTCTTTGGTTTTGTGATGCTCAAATGATGATGACTTGGTATATGGTTTATTATGATAAGATTTTGATCCCTGGTTACTGAAAAGTATCTTTTGTGCTCACACATGGATGAGTTGGAAGTCGTTTGATTCAGAAATAAATCATGCAGAGTTTGTTACTATGGTTGAGATATTTTGCCTACATATAAAATCTTGAAGATCTTGATGATATTGGACCACATGGATGATTGTTTGACACATATTTGAAGATGTTGTTCTGGTATGATAATCTCTCTTGGAAAGATTGTATTGATGCTGCAAAGAATCTGAAGGCTTGGTTATTAATGTGCTTATGCTACAACCGTTGGATGACGCTTGAAGACACAACTACACTGTTCTATCTATCTGTAGTCCAGGGAAGCATTCAAATATCCTAGAAAGAAGCTGAACACTGTCTTTTTCTCACAGAGGATCAGATCTGGTTAAAATTTAGAAGATGGTATTGGATACGCGGGTTTCCTGAAACACAGTCGCGTATATACGCGAGTTCATGCACATAAAACTGCGTATGTCTGACAATTTTCTGTTTGGAGTCAGCTCTCTTTAGCACAGCTGCAGTACTGATTGGTATCTCTGATACTGTTTGGTATCTTTGGTGGTGTTCCAGTTCTTATAATATTGTTTCGATCTCTGATGTTTTGATAAAGATGCCTTGATGATTTGTTGGTGAAAGTGTTTAGGATGCAAAATCTAAGGGGGAGCCTTGGTCATATGAAAAGGATGCTTGGATGCACAGATTAAGGGGGAGCATTAGCGTTGCTGAGTATAATGCATTGTTGGCATTATGTTGATTCTGAAAAATTGTTCTCTTTCTTGAGGACTTTCTAGGTGTTGGTTAAGAAAAGTCATATTTGTATTTTGATGAAAAGGTCATGTTGAGACCCATGATGTAAAATTGTAAATTTCAGTCATGTAAAGGACTTGTCAAATTTTGTAAACCCACTTGGTTGGGTAGCTGAGTCAAATTTTGTAAACCCACTTGGTTGGGTAGCTGAGTCAAATTTGTAAACCCACTTGGTTGGGTAGTTGAGTCTCATATGTAAATCCACTTGGTTGGATATTTGATGTAAGTATGAGTCATTGGTGATAGGAAATTCATAGAGTCATGTACTCCATTGGAAAATATGTTTGAAGATTCAGCATGAACTCAGGGGGAGCTTGGTCACTTCAGTATATATCAGATCTGCAGAATGCTTCTTCCACATGAGGAGAAAAGGGGGAGAGTATGTTGGTTTTTGATCAGCCCTTTGCCCTTGATGTCAAAGGGGGAGAGTGACATGGTGTTTGAATGGTGTCATTGTATTCTGACATGGTGTTTGAATGGTGTCATTGTATTCTTAGTGTACCTATCTGTTGTGGTAACCAAACACCATCGTGGTTGCCATCAAGTCCAAAGGGGGAGATTGTTGGCAATATGATGCAGAGTGTTGTCCTTGATGGCAACCCACTGAATGAAGATGAAGACATGAGATTGTTGGCATGTGTTGTCCTTGATGGCAATACACCCGATGAAGTTATTCTTGACTTGATGGACTTGGTAAATGATGTAAATCTGATGTGATATGATGTTTGTTGACAATATGATGTAGAGAGTTGTTCTTGAATGGCAACCCACCTAATGAAGATGATGGCAACTTACTTGATGAAGTTGTGCTTGATAGAATATGTCTTGATGAACCTGTTTAAAGATGAAAATCTGATGTATCTACAGAGAGTACAGAAGGTAATGAAGAAAGGAATTCAATATGTGCTAGATCTATGATGAAAAGAGTATGTCTCAAGGCATACACAGATTTGCCTAGGAGAAGTCGCGTATGCACGTGGTAAAGTACGTGCCAAGTCGCGTATGGGCAAAAGCGCTCATAAAGTGCAAAACCAGGGGTAACCACCATGGTATTAACCCATTGTATTGGGTAATGATTCGTCTAAATGACCCCGTCTAGGAATACCATCGGAAGTAATGTAGTTTTGGGCTCATGGTATTGTTTTGGCTCATGGTATTGAAAAAGGGGCTCATGGTATTGAAAAAGGGTAAACCTATATAAGGAGAATAATTTCATTATGCAAATCACGAGAGTGGGTGCAAGATGTCTGAGCTTGAATGAATACTTCTCTGTGAAGTATATCTGTATGGAAAGGGTAAAGGTTTGATGATAGATCTGAATCTATGATGCACCTATGAAGAAATGATGAAGCGGGATTTCTAGATCTGAAATGTATCTGTATTTGCTAGATCTGTTTATGGAAGGCTTAGATATGAAATGAGGCGAACATGTACGAAATAAAAGGGTAAATCTAGGCCCGAATATGCAGTACGAAGAAGTTTGCTGCTCTGTAATGATTGAAGATCTATACGCTACTTCGTCGCGGAGGAAGCGCGTATATACGCAGCTTCAGCAAAGAGAAAGCGCGTATGCGCATTAAAATATACACTGAGGTATACGCTGGTTTGTGTGGACGAAAGCGCGTGTATACGCGACATCAGAGAAAGGAAAGCGCGTATGCAAACTAGGGTTTGCTGAAGACTGTGGTAAGAAATGTCTGATCTGTTCTGCTGGTTTACTGATATCTGTCAGTGAGTTACATGTATCTGTTCCATGGTTGACTATGCTTAAAAGTATGGAAAGGGTCCAGTATGAAAATATGATGAAATGTGGCCTGCAAGTGTTGTTTTATTGAAGTTGTTGGATCCAGTGTGAAAATTGATGAAACGTGGTCCAAGGTGGTGCTGAAGGTTGTAGCCTTCAGTCAGGGGGTTGTAGCTCCCTTCCGGTGGTGGTAAACGAATCGAAGGTACCGGCTCGCTAGATAGGGCTAAGTAACCGAACGGTCGTAGCTCCCTTCCAGGAGAGGCTGGTAAACGAGTCAGGGTTTGGAGCTCCCTTCCAGGAGAGGCTGGTAAACGAGTGCAGGTGGGTGCTTGCGTGATGGTAGGAGTCTGCACCAGCACATATGTTGTAAGATGTTTTCTCTATAATAAAATATTGAAGGCTGAGCAACGACAGCGGTGGTTTTCTCCCGACTTGGGTTTCCACCTAAAAATCTTGGTGTTCATGTGTGATGCTTTGTGTGATGGTTTAATGCTGTTCTTCTTGCATCATTTCTTCATTTTAGAACATCTAATGAATGAATGATGGAATGATATAAGTGAAGAAATAATGGCATAATTAGATCTCTGTGTATACGCGAGTTTTATGAAGGATATCTGCGTGTATATGCTAGTTGGCTTCAACAAAGTAGCGTATGGGTTTTAGAGCATGAAAAAGTAAAAAGTTTCAGTTTTCCCTAAATACTGATTCACCCCCCCCCTCTCAGTATTTTTCCCAACATGGTCTAGCTGCCAAATGGTACATTGAGTTACCACGAGGGTCATTTAATAATTTTAATGCACTAGCTACTGCTTTCTTAACCCATTTTCAGCTACCTGTCAGATATGAAAATGGTATGGAATTGTTTACCTCATTAAAACAATCTACATCTACGTACATATCTGATCACATTCATGAATGGCGACCTAGGAGACGTTTAGTGAAAGTCTTTATTCTAGATCAAATTTTGGCTGAATGGTTTATCAAATCGTTATTGCCCAAAATTACTGAAGATGTGGCCAAATGAGGCATTGTTACAGAAGAGAAAGTCATTGCTCAAGCTCAGTACCTTGACGTTGTATATACACAGTCAGGTACTCTGTATGACAAAATCCTTGATTTACCAAGACCTGGTCAATTAACTACAACTCCTTCAGGCTCTCATGCCGATGATGGTGTAATTGGTTCTGTTAACAATGGAAAAGGTAAGAAGAAATCTTCCAAGACGACTTCCCCTATTATAAATTTACCCGATTCACCAAAACGAGATTCTTCTGTTGAAACTTCCACCGATATTCATGTTGTAGAATCATCTACAACCAAACCTAAAACTGGTGGTAAGAAGAAAGGTAAGAAAAAAAACAAAAAATCATCTTCAAAAGATAAAAACAATAAAAATGAACCAACTAATGATAAACGAAAACGTCGTCATCCTTGTCTGATCTGTGATGAGGATAATTTTACTAAAGAGTGCCCGCATAGAGCCGAGGTATCGAAATTCGTTAAGGGTTCACCCATACCTGCAGTCTTGAAGGATCCCTTTCCCGCTCAATATAGTAACATGATTGGATCTTCCTCGAATACGCTAGAAGATATCTTGATGGTTGCGACGCAATCGCAAGATTATGGTAGTAAAAATCCTGTTGGTGGTAAAGAAGTAGAAAATTATAATTCAACATAAACTACATCTCCCTCAGTTTCTGATCCGCTAGGGATCGAGAAACCAAATCCTGACTTAGTAATAAAACTGCCTGCTAAACGTGTACTTCGTAAATCAACTTTCAATCCACATGTGAGAGCTACTTAGAACTACAATATTGTTGAAGACTTAGTGATTTCCCCTTCAGCAATGTCGGCTTTGGAAGTGCTGCAATCATGTACAGCCCAAATAAAATTGCTATTGTCAGCCATAGGAGCCATAAACCTTCAGGATTTGAACCTAATGATTTTCAATTTAGAGAATTTTACACCCCGCCTACCCCATCAAATGGCTTTTCAGATTCCAGTAATAGTAAAAAACAAACGTTCCTTTCGTACTATTGTTGATGAAGGGGCTTCTATGTGTATCATGTCGTTAAAATGTTGGAAATCACTTGGTTCTACGACAATTAACCAATCGCCGACTATCCTCAAAGATTTTTATGGAAGAGGTTTCCATTCGTATGGTATTTTATAGGATCTACCAATAGAGGTTGAAGGAAAAAATATTAATCTAGATGTGGAAGTGGTTGATGCCGCTCTGGATTACAACCTTCTCCTGGGTCACAGTTGGTCTTACGCCATGACTATTGTTGTATCATCGGTATTTCGTCTTATCGTGTTTCATCATAAAGGAAAGATCGTTAAAATAGATCAGCTCTCATATTATTCATCCGACCCGGCCACTACTGATAACATCCAACATGTCGGAAAATTGACTATCCCTTATAAAGATGTTGGAGTAGGTTTAATTAAATATTTTGCTTTACTTGGAACTTTTTCCCTGCCTGCTCCCAACGTACCACCTCCTATTTCTAATATCAATATGATTACATCAAGTACTATTTCCTTTGATGATCCTTGGATAGTACCTTCAAATTCATAATTGGATTCTTTCGATGGCGTGATGCCTTTGAGTCCTTTTAAATTAGCATATCAGGCAGTACAGTCATTTTCTGATACTCCTTCAACTACACCTGATCTAGTGAATGTGATCAATGAGGAATCACTTTCGATATCAAGCTTAGCTTCGCCATCAATTCTGGATCCTATTCAACAAGTATTCAATACTGATGATCATATTCATGAATTTTTGTCTATAGAAGAATTACCATGGGAAGATCTACATCATCGATCTTCGTTTTTACCTGATCTCGATCATTCTGAAATTGATTTTTCCTCCATTTTTACCGCTGATAATGTCAATGAACCTCGGAATCCTCTAATGAATTCCGATTCTGAACTGAACTTAGAAAAAATTTCTACGATAGTTCCTATTGACATCTCAGTGAAACCAAGAATTGTTGAAAACACTCATATAGGTGCTTATTGTGCGCTAGATGAAATCCAAGCATATAAAACCCTATTTCAAGAATTCTGTGACATTTTTTCCTGGTAATATGAAGAAATGCCAGGAATCGATCCATCAATTGTTGTTCATGAAATTAAACATACCCGGATGCTAAACTTGTCCGACAACGATTACATCAGATACATCCGTGAAAAGCTGCCGCTATTAAAACATAAGTTGAGAAATTACTTCGTGTAGGTTTTATTTATCCAATTCCTTTAACGGATTAGGTATCTAATATTGTTCCTGTTAATAAAAAACAAGGGTCCATGATACGAGTATGTAGGGATATAAATCGAGCTTGTCCAAAAGACAATTATCCAACCCCTTATATCAATCAAATTATTGACGATTGTGCCGAAAGTGAAATGTTTTCGTTTATGGATGGATTTTCAGGCTACAATCAAATCAAAATACTCCCTGCTGATCAACCCAAAACAACTTTCATTTGTCCGTGGGGGAATTTTGCTTACTGAAAATACCTTTTAGACTTAAGAATGCTGGCACAACTTTTCAGAGGGAAATGTATTATGCATTTCATGACATTAAACACATTGTGCAACCCTATATCGATGATTTACCTGCTCATTCATTGTGCAGAGCAGATCATATTACTCATCTACGAGCTATCTTTATGAGATGTAGGTATTATAGGATTCGTCTGAATCCTCACAAATTTGTCTTTTGTGTTGAATCTAGATGATTGTTGGGATTTTTTGTCTCAAAGGAAGCCATTTGTGTCAACCCATTGAAGGTTGAGGCTATCATCAATTTACCTCCTCCTTCTACTCTTCGCCAACTCCAAAATTTGCAAGGGAAAGCGAAATTTTTACATCGATTCATTCCTAATTATGCTGAGTTAACCAAAGGTTTTACCAGGTTGTTAAAGCAGAGTATTCCTTTCTTTTGGGATGAGATCGCTGATTGATCTTTTGATGCTCTTAAACACGTGTTGACCCATGCACCGTTATTGCATCCTCCCAATTACAACCAGGATTACTTTTTATACGTAGCAGCCTCCAATTCTACAATTGGCATGGTCTTAGTTCAGGAAGATGAATTCCACAACAAACATGTGATTTATTATCTTAGTTGAAATTTGCATATGACCGAAATCAAGTACTCACATGTGGAGAAATTGGCCTTGGCAGCGATTCAAGCTATCCAACGATTTCGTCATTACATACTGTTACGCAAAACAACAATGATTTCTGATTGTAACCCTATGATGTAAATTTTGACCAAACAACTACTAGGGGGAAAATACTCCAAATGGATTGTTATCCTGTAGGACTTTTATTTGGAATTTGAAAAATCCAAATCAAAGAAATAATTGGTCTTTGCTAAAATTATGTGTGACTTCCCAAGTATTGACACATAAACTGTGGCAGAAGATCTGATCGCAAATGAATCTTTGTTTCTTATCAGTACCATCGATCCTTGGTATGGGGATATCATCATTTATCTCCAAACCCAAACTTTTCGGCTCGAACTTTCACGGTCACAATGACAAAAAATCCGTTTCCAGTCTCAATAATATCATATGTTGGTGACACACTATATCGTCGTGGTGCAGACTCTATTTTTCGACGTTGTCTAACTCTTGACGAAGCTGAAAAAGTTTTAAATGACTATCACTCTAGAGCATGTGGCGGTCATATTTCTTGGTATGTCACAACCCAAAATATATTATGCGCTTGCTATTTTTGGCCGTCCTTATTTAAAGATTGTATTTCTGCTATCCGAAAATGCCACAACTGTCAAATCCTTGATCGAAAGATGCGTGCGCCACCCACTCCTCTTCACCCTATAATTTCTCTTGGCCCTTTTGCAAAATGGGGCATTGATTTCATTACATGTAACCCTCACTCGGCTGGGGGGCATGGGTATATTATTCTCGCAGTAGATTATTTTACCAAATGGGCCGAGGCGATGCCAACATTTGCGGCAGATTGTAAAACTGCAGCTACTTTCATGTTCAATCATGTTATTGCTCCTTTCAGTGTACCCCAAGCGATAATTACTGACTATGGGAGTCATTTTCGAAACATCATGATGACTGAACTAACTGATCAACTTGGCCTGCGCCATGATAGTTCTACACCATATTATCTGTAGGCCAATGGTCTGGTTGAATCTATCAATAAAGTTTTAGTTACCATGATTAAACGAATCATCAGAATTCATAAATCGAATTGGCACACCATGCTTTTTTCAGCACTTTGGGCATATCGAACCTCAACAAAAACATCAACAGGTTTTACCCCTTTTCAACTGGTTTACGGTTTAGAAGCGGTATTATCAATCGAATGCGAGATACCGTCACTCCAACTAGCCATAGAGTTACTACCAACCACTTCTGAAGAGGAGAAACACTTTTTGTACTTAGCTCAATTAGATGAGAATCGGTACACCACTGCATTAGCTACCGAGGCTCATGTGAAACGAATGAAAGCTCATTATGATAGAAGTGTTACACCTCGTATTTTTTCAGAAGGAGACCTAGTATTTTTTTATGATCAAGCTAACGATAAGCTAGGGGATGGGAAATTTGAACCCATGTGGTATGGTTCTTACATTGTCAAGCGATAGCTTGCAAAAGGGGCCTATGAACTGATTGACTTTGATGGGGTCTCTTTAGGAAATCCAAGAAATAGGATTTATCTGAAGAGATATTATGCTTGATTCTTGTGTGGAGATATTCCCTGTATATTAGTTATTTTCATAAGCTGGCGTGTTGTAGATTAGAAGAGTGTGCCTAGTTTAAGTGTGCTTTTACTACTATCCCTGCTTATCTGGATCACTCTTGATTTTGCAGATGTCGACGTTCCTTAAAAAATACTTTGGTTTTGTTGATGGTGCTTGTTGTAGTACATGGAACATTTCTTCCACAGCTTGGGTTATTTATTCACCCACTGATGAGTTGGTATGTATGCATGGGGTAAGCCTCGGTCAAACGACGAACAATATTGCAGAGTATAGCACAGTTATTGAGTTATTTTCTGGGTCCATTTCATTTGGAATTCGAAGTTTGATCGTTAGGTTAGATTCTAAACTCGTTCTATTACAATTAAATAGAGTATATGCAATTAAAAACCCATCGCTGTTAAGATTATTTTTGAAAGTTCGTCTCTTGGAACGAGAATTTGATTATATTGAGTATCAACATATTCCGAGAAATTTAAACACATTAGCCGATGCAGTAGCTTCTAGTCGTATAAACAGACATTTGCGATAATTAAAGCAGTAGATAAAAATAAAATTCGATAACATGTTAAGACAGGTAACTGGAAATAGTAGTAATATCATAGCATAAGAGTAGTGTTTTTAAAAATATTACATCGTCCTCTATCATAGGTTCAAAACGCTTTATGATCGGAAAAAATTGATACAAAATATGATATAAGTCTACAATATCAATCATCCACTATCTGTGGTGATGATCACGATAAAACACTACAGCCCGTGCCACCTTGCTCAGAAATCTCCTGAATGGTCCCGGAACCCTAATAACATATCTCTGCAAGCGGAACAGAATGTCATCTATGGTAGTCTCTAGAATATCTAAAGTCAACTACTCCAGATGGATTTCCAGGTCGGTAAGGACCTCTGCTATCTGATCCTGTGGTGGTGGTGGTGCTGCAGCTGGCTTCCTGTCAAAAGGACGGAGAGTGACTGGGCGACATGGACCCACATCTGCATTTGAAATTTTTGTCATCAGTTTTGGAAGATTCAAAAAACAAAATAAAAATAAAAATTTAGAACATGTCAAAATGATTCTTACCTGAGTCATCCTATTGTGTCCCTGGAGGAAGAGACATTTCTCGGTCACCGCGTAAATCTATCCCAACATAAGGGAAATCTTCTATTGCGAAGATTTGATTCTCTAGCCAATGGAAATATGCTAGGGTAAAACGAACAACCTCGCCGCCTTCACTATGATGGGCCATCAGTGGAACCCATCGAACCATCCGAGGCTCTTTGTCTCTACCATGATCAATTGAAATCATCTGTGGGGCCAGAGAAGGAATTATCTCTAGAGAAAATGTAACCAAGATCGCTCCATATCCGAAGTTTTTCAACTTCACGTTTTTTGCTCTAGTCAGTTGGCCTTTGACATTGGCCAACACTGCCTCACACCAATTGAAAATGGTGCTTGTAAAGTAGTCAAAATTAGTTTGCATTTGGGATCTTGTAGCAACATGTGGAGCTGCGCTCCCACACAACCTGGTTACTGTAAATGTAACCACTTTAAGCTTAGGACAAATAATGGTTTTTATGTCAATGCGTTTATCCTTGGGGTTTGCTTCTTCATTGCAAAATTATTCCTGAAGGCTAGCGATAGACTGGCCACCTGCCCTAGCCCCAAACAAAGAGAGTGGCTTGCCCCTCTTTGATAAACCAGTGAGGAATTATATATCTTCCAGCTCAATTTGGAGCTGGTGACCTCCAATGATAAAGCATTGTTCTTGTACGTCCCATTTATTTAATAGCTAGGTAAGTAAATCCACTTGAGCCCTCATACCATGAATGGCACAAAATTTGTACAAACCACATTCTGTTAAATCACGTAATGTAGGCGGATGTAACATGGCAGCCTCATCAACCTCTTCATGCTTACGTTCTCTCCAATCAAGCATTGTAGATATCCTGCAATGAACAAATTAAAAGGTCATAAACAAGTTGAGTGGGAAAATTTGGTTTAAATTGGGAAATTTGTTCATTTTATTTTTTCTTACGGTGCCTCCACACTTTTCACATAAAAAAAGTGCGTGGATCCGCGCTTGTCTTATGCGTAAGGTGCGGGACCACGACAATTTTCCCTTTGTAAAATTGTCGGGGTCCGCAGGTTTCATGTGTTTTACCTATGGACCCCCGTGAGCGATTTTTTGAACATATTTTCCTCCTTAAAAATCAATTTAAGCCCTAAATTAAGAAAGTAAACAGACAAAAATGAAGGTAAGGATGATGTGGATTACCTGGAACTGATAGTTTCGATTCTGACAGGTGAATCTTCCATAATCTCCTAGAGAACGTTTTTTACCAAAAGCTCTCAATTTGCACTCTGAAATCAAATGGTAAAAATGATTTAGAAAAGCTCATTTTTATAAGATTTTATGAATAAATAAAATACTATTTTGTTTATTTTTCACTTTGAAAAGTCGTTTTCCAAATTATTTTTATTAATCATAAACATGTATGTTTAATTTTTGAGTTTTTGTGCAGAATACAAGATTTTTTTTGGGTGAAATGGTCCTTTTGACAAAGGAGTATACTTTTTATCACTTTTTTGAACTCGGTAAAAATTATGAAAAATAAAGTGAGTACATTTTTATCACTTTTTCGAACTCGTTATAACTTACAAAAAAAACAAAACTGCTGAGTACACTTTTATCACTTTTTCAGACTCTTAAAAATTACGAAAAAGTGGAACGCTGGAGTTCTCTTTTAAGCCCTTTTCAGACTCTCTAGAAATGAAAATATTGCCAAGTAATTGACTATTCGAACTCGTTAAAGGAAACAAACAGTCGTCCCTTAAATATAAGTTTACCCATTTTCCGGACTGAAATGGAATATTTACAAAAAAGGTATACGTTGACTAATCATGGTCAATAGAGTTCTCTCCTTTATTATTTTATCCTTTTTCGGGCTTGAAAGACTAAATTTATGAAAAATTACACCCACAGAGTTTCCTTAAGTTTTTCTTCTAACTCCCTAAAATTGAAAAACACCGAGATTCTCCTATACTGGATTCGTTAAAATTTAACAGTAAAGGACCTGTCGATTACAAACTGGAACGAACCACTCCTTCTTAGGGTTCGATTTTAAAACTAATTTGGACTCATCTGAAGGATGATATTATATAAAAAACAAATGTTATCCTCCTCAAGCTTGTCAAAAATAAAGAGGTACTTGCCAGAAATGGTGGGGGAAAAAGAGAGAAAATGAATCCGTTTGTCACACTGTTTAAAAAGCAGTTTGCCACTCTTGAACACGACACTTTTTGTAACACTTCTATCTGGGTTGGGAAAATCCTTTGCCTATCAGTTAATCAAACCATATTGAAAGTCTTCAGCCGGTTTCTGGGTATTAGCTTAGGTCAATTGTCACCAAACCATCTGCAATGTCGTTATGTGTTCAAGAGGACAATTCAAATAAACCATTCATTGCAAACATTTGTCTTCATTTGTGTTGACCATCCTTGAGTTAGTCCTTGCAAAATATTTCTACAAAACTTGATCTAATGGTTTCGTGTCGTGGGTTTTCCTACGAGGGATCACTTTCTATCGACAACAGCTCATCATCTAGGAAGTTGATCTAGAATCCTTCAGTACCTTGGAATATGCATGCCTTAATGGTAGGTTTCTCGCCTTTGACGACAGGTTGCATCATTGAACTTCGATCGAACGATTCCGTGAAATGTTCAACTTCAGATCATTTATTCACATTTCATGGATTGTATTGAATACTTTGAGAGCCTTTGTCATTCATGGTGGTTTCTCTCACTCTTGTTAACAATTCACATCATTGACTGTTAATCAAGTGGTTTCTACCATGTTCGACTTCGACACAAGCAATCGCATGGATAGAATCGTACTAGTTCAGGTAGCGGAAATCAAGACCCTGGATCTAGTTTCCACCATCCACGCTGTGAGGAGTTTTATTATTCATTATGCAGTAGAATATTCATAAACAGATGGATGGGTCCATACTATGTCAACATTATTGATGTGATAGTAAAATCGTTTCTACATCAGAACAAGTTTTAGTTAGTATTTGATCTAAGTATGGGAATGCCTACCTCAGCGATGATATATATATATATGTTTTGCATTGAATGTTTTTACATGATTTCGACTGGGGTGTCCACAAGATAATCCTCGAAATGATAAAGCACATCACTCTTTGAATGGTCTCAGACTTCGCACTTTAGGGGACAATCTGTTACACTAAAATTGTCACCATGAATTTTCACTGTCTATATGGGTTCATCATTACTCATACAATACTCCCTTAGAAGTCTACAAACATCAAGTTCCTAAAACCAAGCCTTGAAATTGAGATAAAATCTTATAAAAGTCATAAAAATACTTTTACCGCACTTTCACTTAGTATTACCTGCGGTGCCGCATATGTTTGTTCTAGAACATGCAGAACCGGCCTCACTTTTTCTTCATTAAAGGTGCGGATTCCTGTAAAGGGTAAAGTGAAGGCGGAAGTAAAATTTGGAAGCCCAACTGGTTGAATCTGGAAGCTTCTGGAAGCAATTATTCGGTGGAAAGTTCACTCCTTTCATTTACATTCATCCCTCCATTAAAGGAGCCTACCCCTTGGTATGTGGAACTTAATCCCTTTGAAAGAGGATTCTATCCCCTCTTATTTGGAGCTGCAACCTCTTCTCTTTTGCTATAAATTGAGGCCATAGTTCAGCCTCAAGGGGTGTTAGGCTTTGTGATTTTTTGAGGAGAATTGCTGGAGAAACTCAGACTCTCTTAACTGATTATCATATGGGAATGGTTACACACTCATGTGTATGTTAGTCGAAAGAGTGCAAAGGCTTTTCAAAGTAGAGGAAACACTTGTTCTAGACCCCGGAAGGACTTGTGCGACATCAAGGAGAACACGGTTGTAAGACTCTTTTTTTCATTAAAGATAATACAAATGGATCCTGTTTTCTCAATGAATTTTTTATTTAAATGGCTTATTTCTTGAATTCCTTGATCATCAAGATAGATTTATGGTTTATGAATTAGTCTATATTATGCAGGTGCTTCTGATTCTTTCATGTTTTTGATTGCAGATCCCGAAAGGAGACATATTCAAAGCAATAGGAAAGAAGACTATGATCAGCGTTGGACTACAGTAAGTCCTAAATCCTTCATTATAGATAATTATAGATCAAATATAATTAAGAGAAAGTAGTTAACATCTGTTTGTTTGTTGCTAGTTATCGTAGGATACTAGGGAGATATGTCTTGTAAGCAAGAACGATTTATCCATCCAACAAAATGGCGAATCCACTGGGGAATGGATCTTTAACTTTGTTTTCTTTTATGTGTTGACTTGTGCAATTATTTTTCTGATTTTGTTTGATTGATACTGGATTGGGTAATTTATTCCTGTAGAATTCCTGAAAAGTGCTTTAGAATTTTTTATTTTTCTTTAAGTTTTCTGGTCTCCGCACTTTGTCCTTAGGCACAGTGCGGTCATCTCCTCTGGTTTTTTGTATACATAGTGCGGCACCACACCTGTTTACAGTAAAACCTGCGGACCCTGAGAATATTTTTGAAAAACTTAAAATTCTCTTTTCTAGGATTGGCTTCCAAGATTCTCAGTATATACCCAGACTTGTATTTCTATCAGAAAGCTTTGTGTGAGAGTTTCTTTCAGCTTTTTTAAGTTTTGAATGATTTTCTACAAGATCTGCATATTATAAGTGATTTTTTCTATGTCTTTGTGTCACTCAAAGATCAGAAACCTCTGTATACCTTAGACACTGGTATTTCATTGTTTTCTTGCTGAGTCCTTGACTTCATAGCAGAAATTGTTTTATGAGAATTAGATCCCTTTTTCTCATTTGCAAATCTTTAAAAAACTTTTTCATTAAGTTTTGAATTTCACTTAAAAAACCATAATTGGATGTTTTTGAGTTTTTTCTCATTTCAACAAAGAATTTCTTAGTTCGATTACAAACTAAGAAAAACATCCTCAAAATATTTAAAGTTTTGATTTCAGATTTAATTCTTAGAATTTTTTAGATCTCGAAATTAGTGTTTTTATTTTTGAGTTTTATTTCTAGAAATTGTATTTTTCTTTTGGAGAATGTTTGATTGTAGTTTCGATCTTGAAGAATAAAGTGATTTATTTTTGAGCAATTGATCATTCTGAGTTGTCATGAGATAAGATTTCTTTTCATATGTTCTTGTTTTGAAGGAAATAATTGTTTTAAAAGATTTCATTTCTCAACTCTTTCTTTTAGATAGAATTCATTGAAAGGAAATGAATTGTTTCTCATAATAGATGAATTTTTAGTATGTTTTGAGTCGGGTCACTACATATCATCAAAGTTTCACTTTCGCACCTATTGTCCTAAGAAACAGCCTATTAAAAGCAACACTTAAATTAAAATCAATCTAGTAATTTTTATATTTCTAGGACTCTTTTCACCAACATAGCTCAGGCTAGTGTCTTGGAGTAGGGAGTAATGAACTCTCCGAGATAATTAAAACAAACAAGTAGTTGATATTGCAGTAGGAAGAATCAAATAGTATCTTATATGCTATGGGAAGCTCCTCCTAAAGGAGTCAAGCACGAGATCATATCCGAACCAGTGAGGTGATCAATTCCATCTCATTGGGAACGATAGAAGATGTGCACATATTAACAACGGTAAACCTCGGATTGACCATTGTCAAGGAGCCTGGGGTCACTTGTCGATATACCTTGCATTATGTCAAAGAGCCTTCAAGGGAATTGAGCTTTGTTACTCTGCCCTTGCGCGTATATCGGATTGTAGACTATTCCCCTAGGTATATTTGTTCCTGTTGGTGACCTTAGTGGCCATAAAATTTAAGATTTTTTCCTAAGGTGACAGTGGAGGAAAGATCCCACTATACCTAGAGCATACGTCGACTAGACTCACTTGGAATCTTCGGAGGGTTATCTTCACTCGAGATGGTTTAAGTGGAGAAACTTGCACCGATATGTTTCATTAAGCAGGTTGTCGGGGTAACTGTACCAGCTGCCATTTCTACATGAAAATACTACGATGTTGGATTTCATCACCAACTAGTGTTTTTAGTGTGGGAATCTGCTGTTTGTGTGTGGTTTGATCTCTTATATTTTATAAGCGTTTGATCATTTGATTGTCTCCTTAGTGACTTTAGGACTTTTGATTGAAATTTTCTTTGATTGCGTGTGATTAATAATTTTTAATCGTGGTTGAATTACCAAGACAATTCCGTAGATTTCAGGGGAAACCCCCTGAGTATACACCAAGCCAACTTGAAGGACTGAAAGCTCTGGTACCACATACTACCAGTAGAATTGGATCAACGGAACACGGAGAATCATGCATAATTACTCATCCTGATTATCATGAAATAAATCAATCAGAAACAACAGAATATATTCAAAATCCAATTTCAATTTCTTAAATCACTGACATTGCTTCTGCAACCAGTGAATTAGCTGAAGAACCTGAAATTTCTAAGCCATAAACTGAACCTGCTGTGTTAGAATCATCTTTAGGATTTGTTACTCCGAGTTCTAGTGATCCTGATTCATCTAGAGTAAGACATCGCATTACTGAAAATCTTCCTTCTGATCTCATATGTATTGAAGAACTTGTTGGTCCAGACAAAGACGTAGTTCTTCCCGAAACCCAAGAAAATTTGAATCTTAGAGAGTGTGAATCAATATTATACAGTCCTTTTAGAACTGACGCTTGGTATTTATCATTGACATATTTTTTACAAAACACAGGTCTTACTTATTCACCAGCCCGAATTCCTTTTTACCCTACACCATGAGGTTATCGACCTTCATTAGCTATGTCGGGTGAGTCATCTATGTTTTCTGAATCTCCAGAAGAATTTTTATACAGTGGTTCGTCTATTCCTCCGGGATGCCAGTCACTCTCTGGTACCTTCTCAGGAGCAGCTCCTCAACCAATTGAACAAATGTTATCAACTGGTACAAATAAAACAAACACTGGCACGTTGAACACAAAACAAATTTTTATGATGTATGGTAATATTCCGAATCCTTAACCTCAAGGAAGTCAATTACCGCCTGGGGGGAAACCTCAAGGAAGTCAGTTACTGCCTGGGGGGCAACCTCAAGGTAGTCAATTACCACCCGAAGGGCAATCTCAGGGTAATTTTTTACCACCTGGAGGTCAAACTGTAGGACAATATTTCCTACCCGTGGAGAAACCTCAAGGATAGTACATACCTCAAGATTAATATCAACCCCAAGGAAAATACATACCTCAGGGTAAATATCAACCCCAGATTCAGTACATGCCTCAGAGTCAATATCAACCTCAAGGTTAGTACCCAGCTCAAGGTTTTCAACCTCCTTTAGGTCAACCATTATTACAAGGAGCTGGAAATTTTCCAGTTAATTATCAAACTTACGTTCAACTTGGTTATGGTCCTTAATATGCAAAACCTTCTATGGGTTTATACCCCAGAATTAATATGGTGTGGGATCCATCTCAAATCCAATAGACTTTACAACCCAATGTGTAGTTACCTAATCAACTTGGACATCCCATAGGTTCTGGTCCAACCCAACAACCTGTCTAGCATACCATTCAAGTCTCTGCACCTGGTTCCATTCAGCAGCCTGGGCCTAGTACACCTAGAACTCCGCTCAAAATTTTGTTGCTACTGCACCTTCTGTTCAACCTACCACACCTATTTGCGGGTATACGTAACTCTTTTCATGTCGTTGAAAATTCCTTCATGTCTGGCCTTGCAGGTGGGACCTACAGACAGACTCGGTCCCGAGATACCTACGGAGCAATACGGTACAGCTACGATTCTCACTAGTCAACTTGATTTACTTATCAACACTTGGAAATGTCTGAATTTTGGACATGCTACAAAAATCAACATATGATGTCAGTAGTATCTGGGTATACCTATCAAGTACCTCGTGACCGGTATGGTCCAGTTTATCCTGAGACATCCAGAGGGAGGCTCAATTCTATGCGCATATATTCTGGATGTCTGAATGTCTCCTCCTGGAATTGGTTTGGATGCAAGGTTATGAGACCTGAATTCACTGAATTTTAGTTTGTAACTGTCTTGTAAGTTGTATTGCCTTGAATGGTGTTTTTATGTGCAGCTGTTAAACAGTGCCTATTAAGTTACTTGATGATATTCCAAAGTTTGAAGGTAAGTCAAGAGAAGATCCATCTAATCATGTTATGACTTGTAATATAAGCATGCATCCAATTCACTATTAGTCAGTTTGATTGAATAGTCTTTTGAAGAACTCTCGTTGATGCAGTACATGAAATGGTACATTGATTATGAGAGGTCATTTAATAATTTTATTTTCATCAACGCCAACCCATTTGATTCTGTCCAGGATCGTGATGGTATGGAATTGTTGAACTCATTAAAACAATCTACATCTACGTACATATCTGATCACATTCATGAATGGCGACCTAGGAGATGTTTAGTGAAAGTCTTTATTCTGGATCAAATTTTGGCTAAATGGTTTATCAAATCGTTATTGCCCAAAATTACTGAAGATGTGGCCAAAGGAGGCATTGTTACAGAAGAGAAAGTCATTGCTCAAGCTCAGTACCTTGACGTTGTATATACACAGTCAGGTACTCTATATGAAAAAAATCCTCGATTTACCAAGACCTGGTCAATTAACTACAACTCCTTGAGGCTCTCATGCCGCTGATGGTGTAATTGGTTCTGTTAAAAATGGCAAGGGTAAGAAGAAATATTCCAAGACAACTTCCCCTATTATAACTTTACCCGTTTCACCAAAATGAGATTCTTCCGTTGAAACTTCCGCCGATATTAATGTTGTAGAATCATCTACAGCCAAACCTAAAACTGGTGGTAAGAAGAAAGGTAAGAAAAAAAACAAAAAATCATCTTCAAAAGATAAAAACGATAAAACTGAACCAACTGACGATAAACGAAAACCTCGTTATCCTTGTCTGATCTTTGATGAGGATCATTTTACTAAAGAGTGCCCGCATAGAGCCGAGGTATCGAAATTCGTTAATGGTTCGCCCATACCTGCTGTTTTGAAGGATCCCTTTCCTGCTCAATATAGTAACATGATTATATCTTCCTCGAATACGCTAGAAGATATCTTGATGGTTGCGACGCAATCACAAGATTATGGTAGTAAAAATCCTGTTGGTGGTAAAGAAGTAGAAAATTATAATTCAACATCAACTACATCTCCCTCAGTTTCTGATCCGCTAGGGATCGAGAAACCAAATCCTGACTTAGTAATAAAACTGCCTGCTAAAGGTGTACTTCGTAAATCAACTTTCAATCCACATGTGAGAGTTGCTCAGAACTACAATATTGTTGAAGACTTGGTGATTTCCCCTTCAACAATGTCGACTTTGGAAGTGCTACAATCATGTCCAGCCCAAAGAAAATTTCTATTGTCAGCCATAGGAGTCGTAGACCTTCAGGATTTGAACCTAATGATTTTCAATTTAGAGAATTTTACACCCCGCCTACCCCATCAAATGGCTTTTCAGATTCCAGTAATAGTAAAAAACAAACATTGCTTTCGTACTATTGTTGATGAAGGGGCTTCTATGTGTATCATGTCGTTAAAATGTTGGAAATCACTTGGTTCTCCGACAATTAACCAATCACCGAATATCCTCAAAGCTTTTTATGGAAGAGGTTTCCATCCGTATGGTATTTTACAGGATCTACCAATAGAGGTTGAAGAAAAAAACTATTAATCTAGATGTGGAAGTGGTTGATGCCCCTCTGGATTACAATCTTCTCCTGGGTCACAGTTGGTCTCACGCCATGACTACTGTTGTATCATCGGTATTTCGTCTTATCATGTTTCCTCATAAAGGAAAGATCGCTAAAATAGATCAGCTCTCATATTATTCATCTGACCCAGCCACTACTGATAACATCCAACATGTCGAAAAATTGACTATCCCTTATAAAGATGTTGGAGTAGGTTTAATTAAATATTCTGCTTTACTTGGAACTTTTTCCCTGCCTGCTCCCAATGTACCACCTCCTATTTCTAATATCAATATGATTACATCAAGTAATGTTTCCTTTGATGATTCTTGGATAGTACCTTCAAATTCATAACTGGATTCTTTCGATGGCGCGATGCCTTTGAGTCCTTTTTAATTAGCATATCAGACAGTACATTCATTTTCTGATACTCCTTCAACTACACCTGATCTAGTGAATGTGATCAATGAGGAATCACTTTCAATATCAAGCTCAACTTCGCCATCAATTCCGGATCCTGTTCAACAAGTATTCAATACTGATAAGAATATTCATGAATTTTTGTCTATAGAAGAATTACCATGGGAAGATCTACATCATCGATATTCTTTTTTACCTGATCTCGATCATTCTGAAATTGATTTTTCCTCCATTTTTACCGCTGATAATGTCAATGAACCTCAGAATCCTCTAATGAATTCCGATTCTGAACTGAACTTAGAAAAAATTTCTACGATAGTTCCTATTGACATCTCAGTGAAACCAAGAATTGTTGAAAACATTCATATAGGTGCTTATTGTACGCTAGATGAAATCCAAGCATATAAAACCCTATTTCAAGAATTCCGTGACATTTTTTCCTGGTAATATGAAGAAATGCCAGGAATCGATCCATCAATTGTTGTTCATGAAATTAAACATACCCGGATGCTAAACTTGTCCGACAACGATTACATCAGATACATCCGTGAAAAGCTGCCGCTATTAAAACATAAGTTGAGAAATTACTTCGTGTAGGTTTTATTTATCCAATTCCTTTAACGGATTAGGTATCTAATATTGTTCCTGTTAATAAAAAACAAGGGCCCATGATACGAGTATGTAGGGATATAAATCGAGCTTGTCCAAAAGAAAATTATCCAACCCCTTATATCAATCAAATTATTGACGATTGTGCCGGAAGTGAAATGTTTTCGTTTATGGATGGATTTTCGGGCTACAATCAAATCAAAATACTCCCTGCTGATCAACCCAAAACAAATTTCATTTGTCTGTGGGGGACTTTTTCTTACTGAAAATACCTTTTAGACTTAATAATGCTGGCGCAACTTTTCAGAGGGCAATTTCTTATGCATTTCATGACATTAAACACATTGTGCAACCCTATCTCAATGATTTACCCGCTCATTCATTGTGCAGAGAAAATCATATTACTCATCTACGAGCTATATTTATGAGATGTAGGTATTATAGGATTCATCTTAATCCTCACAAATGTGTCTTTTGTGTTGAATCTGAACGATTGTTGGGATTTTTTGTCTCAAAGGAAGCCATTCGTGTCGACCCATCAAAGGTTGAGGCTATCATCAATTTACCTCCTCCTTCTACTCTTCGCCAACTCCAAAATTTGCAAGGGAAAGCGAAATTTTTACGTCGATTCATTCCTAACTATGCTGAGTTAACCAAAGGTTTTACCAGGTTGTTAAAGCAGAATATTCCTTTCTTTTGGGACGAGATCGTTGATTGATATTTTGATGCTCGTAAAAATGCGTTGACCCATGCACCGTTATTGCATCCTCCCAATTACAACCAGGATTATTTTTTATACCTAGAAGCCTCCAATTCTACAATTGGCATGGTCTTAGTTCAGGAAGATGAATTCCACAACGAACATGTGATTTATTATCTTAGTCGCAATCTGCATCTGACCGAAATCAAGTACTCACATGTGGAGAAATTGGCCTTGGCAGCGATTCAAGCTATCCAACGATTTTGTCATTACATACTGTTACGCAAAACAACAATGATTTCTGATTGTAACCCTATGATGTATATTTTGACCAAACAACTTCTAGGGGGAAAATACTCCAAATGGATTGTTATCCTGCAGGAGTTTGATTTGGAATTTGAAAAATCAGAATCAAAGAAATAATTGGTCTTTGCTGAACTTATGTGTGACTTCCCAAGTATTGACACATAAACTGTGGCAGAACATCTGATCGCGAATGAATCTTTGTTTCTTATCAGTACCATCGATCCTTGGTATGGAGATATCATCATTTATCTCCAAACCCAAAATTTTCAGCCCGAACTTTCACGTTCACAATGATGAAAAATCCGTTTCCAGTCTCAACAATATCATATGTTGGTGACACACTATATCGTCGTGGTGCAGACTCTATTTTTCGACGTTGTCTAACTCTTGACGAAGCTGAAAATCTTTTAAATGACTGTCACTCTAGAGCATGTGGCGGTCATATGTCTGGGTATGTCACAGCCCAAAATATATTGTGCGCTTGCTATTTTTGGCCGTCCTTATTTAAAGATTGTATTTATGCTATCCGAAAATGCCACAACTGTCAAATCCTTGATCGAAAGATGCATGCACCACCCACTCCCCTTCACCCTATAATTGCTGGTGGTCCTTTTGCAAAATGGGGCATTGATTTCATTACATGTAACCCTCACTCGGCTGGGGGGCATGGGTATATTATTCTCGCAGTAGATTATTTTACCAAATGGGCCAAGGCGATGCCTACATTTGCGGAAAATGGTAAAACTGCAACTACTTTCATGTTCAATCATGTGATTTCTCCTTTCAGTGTACCCCAAGCGATAATTACTGACCATGGGAGTCATTTTCGAAACATCATGATGACTGAATTGACTGATCAACTTGGCCTGCGCCATGATAGTTCTACACCATATTATCTGTAGGCCAATGGTCTGGTTGAAGCTATCAACAAATTTTTAGTTACCATGATCAAATGAATCATCGGAATTCATAAATCGAATTGGCACACCATGCATTTTTCAGCACTTTGGGCATATCGAATCTCAGCAAAAACATCAACAGGTTTTACCCCTTTTCAACTGGTTTACGGTTTAGAAGCGGTATTATCAATCGAATGCGAGATACCATCACTCCAACTAGCCATAGAGTTACTACCATCCACTTCTGAAGAGGAGAAACACTTTTTGTACTTAGCTCAATTAGATGAGAATCGGTACACCGCTGCATTAGCTACCGAAGCTCATGCAAAACAAATGAAAGCTCAGTATGATAGAAGTGTCACACCTCGTATTTTTTCAGAAGGAGACCTAGTCTTGGTTTATGATCAAGCTAACGATAAGCTAGGGGCTGGGAAATTTGAACTCATGTGGTATGGTCCTTATATTGTCAAGCGATAGCTTGCAAAAGGGGCCTATGAACTGATTGACTTTGACGGGGTCTCTTTAGTAAATCCCAGAAATAGGCTTTATCTGAAGAGATATTATGCTTGATTCTTGTGTGGAGATCTTCCCTGTATATTAGTTATTTTCATAAGCTGGCGTGTTGTAGATTAGAAGAGCGTGCCTAGTTTAAGTGTGCTTTTACTACTATCCTTGCTTATCTGGATCACTCTTGATTTTGCAGATGTCGACGTCCCTTAAAAAATACTTTGGTTTTGCTGATGGTGCTTGTTGTAGTACACGGAACATTTCTTCCACAGCTTGGGTTATTTATTCACTCACTGATGAGTTGGTATCTATGCATGGGGTAAGCCTCGGTCAAACGACGAACAATATTGCAGAGTATAGCACAGTTATTGAGTTATTTTCTAGGTCCATTTCATTTGGAATTCGAACTTTGATCGTTAGGTTAGATTCTAAACTCGTTGTATTACAATTAAATAGAGTATATGCAATTAAAAACCCATCGTTGTTAAGATTATTTTTGAAAGTTCGTCTCTTGGAACGGGAATTTGATTATATTGAGTATCAACATATTTCGAGAAATTTAAACACATTAGCCGATGCAGTAGCTTATGGTGTTATAAAGAGACATTTGTGATAATTAAAGCAGTAGATCAAAATAACATTCGATAACATGTTAAGACATGTAACTGGAAATAGTAGTAATATCATAGCATAAGAATAGTGTTTTCAAAAATATTATATCGTCCTCTATCATAGGTTCAAAACGCCTTATGATCGGAAAAAATTGATACAAAATATGATATAAGTCTACAATATCAATCATCCACTATCCATGGTGATGATCACGATAAAACACTATAGCCCGTGCCACCTTGCTCATAAATCTCCTGAACGGTCCCGGAACCCCAATAACATATCTCTGCAAGCGGAGCAGAATTTCATCTATGGTAGTCTCTGGAATATCTAAAGTCAACTACTCCAGATGGCTTTCTAGGTTGGTAAGGACCTCTGCTATCTGATCTTGTGGTGGTGGTGGTGCTGCAGCTGGCTTCCTGTCAAAAGGATGGAGATTGACTGGTCGACATGGACCCACATCTGCATTTGAAATTTTTGTCATCAGTTTTGGAAGATTCAAAAAACAAAATAAAAATAAAAATTTAGAACATGTCAAAATGATTCCTACCTGAGTCATCCCATTGTGTCCCTGGAGGAAGAGACATCTCTCGGGCACCGCGGAAATCTATCCCAACATAAGGAAAATATTCTATCGCGAAGATTTGATTCTCTAGCCAATGGAAATATGCTGGGGTAAAACGAACAACCTCGCTGCCTTCACTATGACCAGCCATCAATGCAACCCATCGAACCATCCGAGGCTCTTTATCTCTACCATGATCAATTGAAATCAGCTGTGGGGCTAGAGAAGGAATTATCTCTAGAGAAAATTTAACCAAGATCGCTCCATATCCGAAGTTTTTCAACTTCACGTTTTTTTCTCTAGTCAGTTGGCCTTTGAAATTGGCCAACACTGCCTCACACCAATTGAAAATGGTGCCTGTAAAGCAGTCAAAATCAGTTTGCATTTGGGATCTTGTAGCAACATGTGGAGCTACGCTCCCACACAACCTGGTTACTGTAAATGTAACCACTTTAAGCTCAGGACAAATAATGGTTTTTATGTCAATGAATTTATCCTTGGGGTTTTCTTCTTCATTGCAAAATTATTCCTGAAGGCTAGAGACAGACTAGCCACCTGCCCTAGCCCCAAACAAAGAGAGTGGCTTGCCCCTCTTTGATAAACCAGTGAGGAAGTATATATCTTCCAGCTCAATTTCGAGCTGGTGACCTCCAATGATAAAGCATTGTTCCTATACATCCCATTGATTTACTAGCCAGGTAAGTAAATCCACTTGAGCCCTCATACCCTGAATGGACCAAAATTTGTACAAACCGCATTCTGTTAAATCACGTAATGTAGGCGGATGTAACATGGCAGCCTCATCAACCTCTTCATGCTCACGTTCTCTCCACTCAAGCATTGTATATATCCTGCAATGAACAAATTAAAAGGTCAGAAACAAGTTTAGTGGGAAAATTTGGTTTAAATTGGGAAATTTGTTCATTTTATTTTTTCTTACGGTGCCTCCGCACTTTTCACATATAAAAAGTGCGTGGATCCGCACGTGTCTTATGCATAAGGTGCGGGACCATGACAATTTCCCCTTTGTAAAATTGTTGGGGTTCGCAGGTTTCATGTGTTTTACCTGTGGACCCCCGTGAGCGATTTTTTGAACATATTTTCCTCCTTAAAAATCAATTTAAGCCCTAAATTAAGAAAGTAAACAGACAAAAATGAAGGTAAGGATGATGTGGATTACCTCGAACTGACAGTTTCGATTCTGACGGGTGAATCTTCCATAATCTCCTTGAGAATGTTTTTTACCAAAAGCTCTCAATTTGCACTCTGAAATCAAATGGTAAAAATGATTTAGAAAAGCTCCTTTTTATAAGATTTTATGAATAAATAAAATACAATTTTGTTTATTTTTCACTTTGAAAAGTCATTTTCCAAATTATTTTTATTAATCATAAACATGTATGTTTAATTTTTGAGTTTTTGTGTAGAATACATGATTTTTTTGGGTGAAATGGTCCTTTTGACAAAGGAGTATACTTTTTATCACTTTTTTGAACTCGGTAAAAATTATGAAAAAGCAAGTGAGTACATTTTTATCACTTTTTCGAACTCGTTAAAACTTACAAAAAAAGCAAAACTACTGAGTACACTTTTATCACTTTTTCGGACTCTTAAAAATTACGAAAAAGCGAAACCCTGGAGTTCTCTTTTAAGCCCTTTTCAGACTCTCTACAAATGAAAATATTGCCGAGTACTTGACTATTCGAACTCGTTAAAGGAAACAAACAGTCGTCCCTTCAATATAAGTTTACCCATTTTCTGGACTAAAATGGAATATTTACAAAAAAGGTATACGTTGACTAATCATGGTCAATAGAGTTCTCTCCTTTATTATTTTATCCTTTTTTGGGCTTGAGAGACTAAATTTACAAAAAATTACACCCATAGAGTTTCCTTAAGTTTTTCTTCTAACTCCCTAAAATTGAAAAACACCGAGTTTCTCCTATATTGGACTCGTTAAAATTTAACAGTAAAGGACCTGTCGATTACAAACTGGAATGAACCACTCCTTCTTACGGTTCGATTTTAAAACTAATTTGGACTCATTTGAAGGATGAGATTATATAAAAAAAAAATGTTATCCTCCTCAAGCTTGTAAAAAATAAAGAGGTACTTGCCAGAAATGGTGGGGGAAAAAGAGAGAAAACGAATCCGTTTGTCACACTTTGTTTAAAAAGCAGTTTGCCACTCTTGAACACGACACTTTTTGTCACACTTCTATCTGGGTTGGGAAAATCCTTTGCCTATCAGTTAATCAAACCATATTGAAAGTCTTCAGTCGATTTCTGGGTATTAGCTTAGGTCAATTGTCACCAAACCATCTGCAATGTCGTTATGTGTTCAAGAGGACAATTCAAATAAACCATTCATTGCAAACATTTGTCTCCATTTGTGTTGACCATCCTTGAGTTAGTCCTTGCAAAATATTTCTACAAAACTTGATCTAATGGTTTCATGTCGTGGGTTTTCCTACGATGGATCACTTTCTATCGACAATAGCTCATCATCTAGGAAGTTGATCTAGAATCCTTCAGTACCTTGGAATCTGCATGCCTTAATGGTAGGTTTCTCGCCTTCGACGACAGGTTGCATCATTGAACTTCGATCGAACGATTTCGTGAAATGTTCAACTTCAGATCATTTATTCACATTTCATGGATTGTACTGAGTACTTTGAGAGCCTTTGTCATTAATGGTGGTTTCTCTCACTCTTGTTAACAGTTCACATCATTGACTGTTAATCAAGTGGTTTCTACCATGTTCGACTTCGACACAAGCAATCGCATGGATAGAATCGTACTCGTTCGGGTAGCGGAAATCAAGACCCTGGATCTAGTTTCCACCATCCAGGCTGTGAGGAGTTTTATTATTCATTATGTAGTAGACTATTCATAAATAGATGGCTGTGTCCATACTGTGTCTACATTATTGATGTGATAGTAAAATCGTTTCTACATCAGAACAAGTTTTAGTTAGTATTTGATCTAAGTATGGGAATGCCTACCTCAGTGATGATATATATATATATATATATATATATGTTTTTCATTGAATGTTTTTACATGATTCTGACTGGGGTGTCCACAAGATAATCCTCGAAATGATAAAGCACATCACTCTTCGAATGGTCTCAGACTTCGCACTTTAGGGGACAATCTGTTACACTAAAAATTGTCACCATGACGTTTTAATGTCTGTGTGGGTTCATCATTACTCATACAATACTCCCTTAGAAGTATACAAACATCAAGTTCCTAAAACCAAGCCTTGAAATTGAGAGAAAAGCTTATAAAAGTCATAAAATACTTGTACCGCACTTTCTCTTAGTATTACCTGCGGTGCCGCACCTGTTTCTTCTAGAACATGCGGAACCGGCAGCTCTTTTTCTTCATTAAAGGTGCAGTTCCATGTAAAAGGTAAAATGAAGGCGGAAGTAAAATTTGGAAGCCCAGCTGGTTGAATCTGGAAGCTTCTGGAAGCAATTATTCGGTGGAAAGTTCGCTCCTTTCATGTACATTCATCCCTCCTTTAAAGGAGCCTACCCCTTGGTATATGGAAGTTAATCCATTTGAAAGGATTGTATCCCCTCTTATTTGGAGCTGCAACCTCTTCTCTTTTGCTATAAATTGAGGCCATAGTTTAGTTTCAAGGGGAGTTAGGCTTTGAGATTTTTTGAGGAGAATTGCTGGAGAAACTCAAACTCTCTTAACTGATTATCATATGGGAATGATTACACACTCATGTGTATGTTAGTCGAAAGAGTGCAAAGGCTTGTCAAAGTAGAGGAAACACTTGTTTCAGACCCCGAAAGGACTTGTACGACAGCAAGGCGAACACGGTTGTAAGACTCTTTTTTTCATTAAAGATAATACAAATGGATCCTATTTTCTCAATGAGTTGTTTATTTAAATGGCTTATTTCTTGAATTCCTTGATCATAAAGATAGATTTATGGTTTATGAATTAGTCTATATTATGCAGGTGCTTTTGATTCTTTCATGTTTTTGATTGCATATCCCGAAAGGAGACGTATTCAAAGCAATAGGAAAGAAGACTACGATCGGCGCTGGACTACAGTAAGTTCTAAATACTTCATTATAGATAATTCTAGATCAAATATAATTAAGAGAAAGTAGTTTACATCTGTCTGTTTGTTGCTAGTTATCGTAGGATACTAGGGAGATATGTCTTGTAAGCAAGAATGATTTATCCGTTCAACAACAACTCGGGCTGAGAGGACCTAGTTTGGTAATCATGGAGGGGGATTGAGTATACTCCATTTAAACTCTCCTAACATTCGAGGCTGAAGATAAAAATTTGGTAAGAGATGCTCTGGTGCTGCTTACCTTGCTGGATGACTGGCTTTTTCTGGCTGGCTTTCTGTCTTTTTGTGGTGTCTTAGGATCAAAAATATCTTTCGGTGTATCTCCTCAGAGGTAAGAGAGCTACCTTACTATGATGATTCTGGTAGTATTAGGGATTTTCTTAGAGCATTCGAAGCATAAGTCCCAAGGGAATAGAGAATGTGGGCACTTAACCTAGCCATGCGTGCGACCCCTGCGCGGTGGTGGGAAAATCATAAGGGGACTTTTCAGGATTGAGAGGAATGTCGCAGGATGATGATCCTACAATTTGAACCCCCGGTTTACCTACCCATGGAGATTTTCCTTGGCCTCGGGGACTTGCGCAAGCAGTTGTCTACATGGATGGAGGTGTGGTGCGAAAGGACTTGGGATGAATGGGTCCACCTGTTTATTCATACCTTGGGACCAATCCCCACTGCATGGTATTTGGATGTAGAGCTACATCAACACAATCACCATTGGGATACCATGAGGGACGATTTTGTGGGGACGTTCGGGTTGATAGGTAGAACTGAGGAATTAGAGGAAGCCCTATAAGACATAGATGCTCTAGTATTTGATGAATCACGCCCTCATGTAGAGTATGGGGAACCAACTTGGGATACACAGCTGCAAGATATTGCCAATTGTCGCAATCTATCAATGGAGGAATGTGATGAAGACCCGTGAAATATCACTATCCCAGAGTCTGAGGGTGAACAAGCAGTTGCTGGACCCCCAATACAAGCCGTCAATGTGACCAAGCCTCTTAAGTTAAGGGAAGTCAACATTGGAACATAAGAACAACCCAAGCTAGCTAGAATTGGGGATTACTGAGATGATGCTACCGTTGGGAAAATTGCGGAACTTCTCACGGAATACCAGGATCTGTTTCCCATGAAAATTTCAGAACTGAAAGGTATCACAGGGGACTTGGGGGTCATGCGAATCACTTTAAAGCTAGAGGCATGCCCTGTCAAGTAACGACCTTACCGATTAAACCCCAAGTATAAGCATAAAGTCAGAGAAGAAATCGACAAAATGCTAGCCATAGGTATCATCGAACCGGTAGAAAAGTTAGATTGGGTAAGCGCTATGGTGGTCCAAGAAAAAAAGAAAAAGGATAAAGAAGAATCTACGTCAACCTGCATAAGCTGAATGATGCTTGCATACATGATCCCTTCGCTATGCCATTCTCTGATGAAATCCTCTATAGTGTGGGAGGGCAGGAAGCATACTCATTCACTGATGAGTTTTCGGGCTACATCAGATCAGGATCACACCTGAAGATCGCAACAAAACTACTTTCGCCATAGAATGGGGATCCTTCCAGTACACTGTCATGCCCTTTGGGCTCAAAAATGCCCCTGCCATGTTTTCACGAGTAGTGGTTGCAGTATTCAAGGAGTTCATTCAAAATTTCCTAGAATTATAATTTGACGATTGGACAGTATTTGGATTGGTAAAGAAGCACGTCTCAAACCTGCACATGATGTTGGATGCCTGTAGAAAGCACCATATTTCCCTAAATATTAATAAGTGCATATTCTGTGTACCTTTTAGGATCTTGTTAGGCCACATAGTCTGTCAGCAGGGATTGATGGTTGACCCCGCCAAGGTTGTAGTTATCATCAATTTAGCAGTCCCCACAACTGAGAAATAGCTGCGCTCCATCCTCGGGCACACAGGCTACTATAGGAAGTTTATTCAAGGGTACGCACTAATCACAAAAACCATGGAAAAGCTGCTAAAGAAGGACGTATCATTTTTTTGGGACGCGGAGTGTCAGAAGAGTTTTGAGCTACTCAAGGAAAATATGGTCTCCGCACCTATCCTCATATTTCCTGACTGGGCGAAGGTTTTTCATGTCCATGTGGATGCTTCAGGGATCGCCCTAGGAGCTGTCCTTACGCAGCCCAGGGAAGGAGACATTGGCCACCCGGTTGTGTTTGCTAGTAGAAAAATATCTAGAGTGGAGCGTAATTACTCTACTATTGAACGCGAGGGGTTGGAAATGGAGTATTCCCTGCAGAAATACTGACATTACTTGCTAGGCGGGCACTTCAAGATGTTCACGGATCACTCAGCTTTGAAGTACCTCATCAATAAGCCTGTGTTGGGGGGGGATATTTACCGATGGTTACTACTATTTTAGGAATATGAATTTGAGATAATTTTGAAGCCAAGGAGATTAAATGCTGGACCAGACCACTTGTCCCGAATCGAGACTGGTGAAGAACCAACCAACCTAGAAGAAGGATTACCCGATGCACATCTATTTTCTATTAAGGTGGTTGATGAGTACTTTGCCGATATTATTCAATTCTTAACTACGGGGATGGCACTTGAAAAATATTTGGTAGAACAAAAAAGAGAGCTGGTAACCCGCACAACTGACTTTACCATCATTGCAGGTGTCCTGTATAAGCTGGGAGCTGATTAGGTACTGTGAAGATACGTATTGGAGCATGAAAGAAAAGCCATTTTAGCAGAAGCCTACGGAGGCGTAGCAGGAGGTCACTATGTAGGAAAAGCGACAGCACAAAATATCTTAAGAGTTGGGCTGTGGTGGCCCACACTACATAGCCACTCTCATGACTATTGCAAAGCCTGCGACACATGCCAACGGACAGGAAGACCGTCACGCAGGGACAAAATTCCCTTACAGACACAGATGGCCCTATAAGCGTTCGATAAATGGGAAATAGACTTCATTGGGCCCATCAAACCACCAGGTAAGAAGATAGGTGCCCGATACATCCTCACTATGATTGATTATGTAACTAGATGGGAAAAAGTGCAAGCTGTGAAGGATTGCACTACAGATACAACTATGCACTTTATTTTTGAGCATATTTTAACCAGGTTTGGCTATCCGAAGATCTTGATGAGCGATAGAGGTACGCATATAATTAATGATACAATTAAATATTTGACTGAGGAGTTTCAAATACACCACGCAAAAGGTACCCCATATCACCCATAGGAAAATGGAACGGTAGAATCTTTTGATAAAATTCTAGAACAAGTGCTTACCAAGGTCTGTAATGTTGATCGAAGCGATTGGGACGTGCACATCCCATCAATCCTTTGGGCCTATCGGACCACGTGCAAGAAATTGACTAGGAAAACACCGTTTCGGATGGTTTATGGGAAAGAGGCCATTATGCCCATGGAGTATATCATTCCTAGCCTATGCATCACGACCTTTACAAACTTCGTGGAGCTTGATATCATGGAGGAATGCTTACCGCAGCTAGTCGCCTTGGAGGAGGATTGATTCATTGCTAACTTTCATTAGCAAGTTCAGAAGGCCTGAGAAAAAGCCTGGCACGATAGGCATATCCAACAGAATTTGTTTAAAGATGAGCTAGTATTGTTATATGACAACCAATTTACACGCCACCCAGGGAAATTCTGCCAAAATTGGTTGGGACCTTATATCGTAATAGAAATTATGAATGGCGGTGAAGTGATATTAGCTATGCTGCATGGGGACCCCTTCCCAGGATACATTAATGGCAGCCATCTCAAACCATATCGGGCCAAATGACTATATGGTCGGACTAGCTGTATTAGGATGGATACACGCAGGCAAGAGGAAAAACATAGGTAGGCCCATTATACGCACAGGGGTCGTCCGCAGGTGTGAAAAATAGCCGTTGGAATAATACAGCTGGGTAAAAATCCAATTTTATCATTGGAAGGAGCGGGAAATTGGCAATTAATGTGACGATTTCAGAGGATTTTTTACCGTTTCCTTGATGGTAAGTTTCAGATAAGTTTCATTCGACCATTTTTCACTATCCAAAGCTATAAAAGGAGGAGGGCATATCAGAATTGGGTTCCGTACGTCCTGAAAGTCTTGTGCCTTGAAAATTTCGGTAACTACTGTGCTCTGTTCATGTCTGGGCCCGCTACCCCCTCTGATAGCAACAACCCCGAGTTCTTCCGAGCAAGAATGACTGCAACCAATCTCATTGAGTCATCACAGACCATGGCCTATACTTAGATAGCATCCGATGAAGTATTGGGAGTAACCCCTGAAGTAGAAGAGGTTGTGTCCACACCGAATAAGGGGAAGCAGGTGGAGAAAAAGAAGAATAAAGGGAAAGGCCAGGAGAAGGGGCAAGGAAGGACTGCGAAATGGGCTGGGGTGAAGCCAAGAACATCCCCTCAAAACATGCAATCCCCCCGAAAGGTGCCTAAAGCATGCTCGCCTAACCCGACGAAGCGACCTCTGTCTGCTCAGGAAGAAGCTCTGCTAGCTGCCCTGCTGACTTGACTACCACCCTATGTTCGGCCTAGAAGACCCTCGGTGCGCACACCCAAGAATCTCGATGTTGTGCAATCCTATTTGCAAATTCCACTGTTTTCAGATGAAGTCCCCATAATTGGAGAAGCATTTGGAAATCTCCCCTCAGTTAAGTTTGATGAGACCTTGCCAACTTGGAGGCCTTCCTAGAATTGGCACCTGAGCTATATCTCGAAAGGGTAGTAGAGAATGATGTGCTAAAGGTAGTACCAATGCCATGGGTGCGCGGGTTAGCATGTTCAGGATTATTAAACTTGCTGCGGATACCTCACTTTGGTCGACACAATATCACCGACCTAGTTGTGCGAAAGATGCTAGCCCCTATCCATGACTACAACTTATGGATCCAGGACTGCATTCCTATCGATGCCACCCTAATTCACCGTATTACTGGTCTCCCCATGCAGGGGTCGAATCCCATGGAGAGCATCGGCAAATGTAGGAATTTACAGGCTAAGTTCCGTAGATCAAGAACCAAAGGTCACCGCTTACAACTAGATCAAAAATTAGTACACCAGTATAATCACGTGGTTAAAACCATCAAAGAGGGAAACAGTCCACGGCCTGAGCCAATGCGGCCACTTCAGGAAATTTATTAATATAAAATGAAAAGTTAGATATGTTTCTCTCATAAACAGTTACAGGAAAAATGACCCTCCATGCTCTTTAAATAGAGATCATGGACCAATCGGGTGTTAAGCCATGGATCAAGTGTCGTTAATACCGAGGTGAGAGATAACCGTCGGATCAATACAAATCGTGACTGTCGGACTATAAGTTACAAATGTACATGGTAAAGAAAAACACTTTACCTAACTCTACAGTAGACTAAGTTATTCTTAACTATTTCCTATGTATCGAAATATCCTAACATCCCCCCTTAAGAACAACTTGGGATAGGATTGAAGGATTTACAAAGGTGACACAAAAGGAGCCTATTTCCTATGTGTCGAAATATCCTAACATCCCCACTTAAGAACAAATTGGGATAGGATTGAAGGATTTACAAAAGTGACAGAATAGGAGAAGGAAGGAGGCTTTAGAGCCTATCCCCCCTTAACGACAACTTTCCTGAACTCCAAGCATGGATTGAAGTTTGGTAAAATTCGCTTCTGTGAGAGCCTTTGTAAAGATATCGGCTACTTGATCATTGGTTGGACAATACTGCACTTCAAGAACAAGATCATGAATGAGCTTTCTGATGAAGTGTATGTGGATTTCAATGTGTTTCATACGCTGATGCTGAATTGGATCTTTACATAGCTGAATGGAACTCTAATTATCACACCAAAGTGTAGTTGGATGCTACTGATGAAGACCAAATTCAGACAGAATCTGACAAAGCCACATGGCTTCCTTGCTGGCTTCAACTGCACCACGATACTCTGCTTCTGCTGAAGAAAGAGAGATGGCACTTTGCTTCTTACAATACCAAGTAATAGGTCTTGAACCAAGAGTGAATACATATCCTGTAGTAGACTTGCGATCACCAGGGTCACCAGCCCAATCATAATCAATGAAACCAATCACCAATGGAGATGCTTATGTACTATAATGAATCCCAAACTGAACTGTACCTCGAATATATCAAAGTATTCTTTTAGCTATTTTCCAGTGACTTTCATGAGGTTGGTGCATAAACCGAGTGACAAGACCAATGGCAAAGGAAAGGTCAGGATGTGTATGGGCTAGATACAGAAGTTTACCAACAAGTTGACGATATAAGGTAGCATTAACTTCAGGGGTAGTACAAGTAACTGAAAGCTTGACTCCAGATTGAAAGGGAGACGGGGCTGGCTTACAGTCTTCCATGTGAAAGTGGTGTAGTAGATCACAGGCATACTTGGACTGAGAGAGGGTAATGCCTTCTTTGGATTGCCAGACTTGAAGACCAAGGAAATAATGCAAGTCCTAAGTCTGTCATTTCAAACTTATTTTTGAGGCTAGACTTCACATGGTTTATATGGTTTGGATCACTACTAGTAAGGATATGATCATCAACATAAATAACAAGGATGGTGAAGGACTTACTCACTTTCTTGGTGTAGACAGTGTTGTCAGAATGACACCTAGAAAAGCCATTATCTAATAGAAATCTATCCATTTTGGCATACCAAGCCCAAGGAGCTTGTTTGAGACCATAGAGATACTTCCTAAGGCGACAAACAAGGCTGGAGTCTTTTTGGATAAAGCCAGGGGGTTGTTCCATGAAGATTTATTCATGCAAATCGCCATGTATGAAGGCAAATTTAACATGTAGAAATTTGAATAGCTGATATATTATTCACTGAGATTCTCCTGATCACACACTATTTTAACTTCATGCACAATACAAAATCTCTTCTACCATTGATCATTAATTGCGGAAATAAAAACAATCGCATGCGCACATTAAAACCATAAACCATCACACATATGAACACAATATTTAATGGGAAAGCTTAAAGATGAAAACCCCCAACTATCTGTATATTATATGTCATAGAGATCATGTAACAATCATTATACAAAGCTCCTCACAAGCTCTCAGTACAATCTCCAATTGCCACACACTAATCAAGCTATATCTAGCAAAACACATGCTCCAATCTCTGCCACCTGATAGCCTGCCTCTATTGCGTAATCAATGCTGAAGAATGGCTCATAAATAACTTCGAACCACTTTTCTTGTACTGTGCAATCCTCATTTGCATCTCCAATCATTGGTTGTTGCAAATCATGCAACAATATAGTCACACTGCTCTTTCACCTATCTCTTCACTGGTCTCCTTGGCTGTCCATGCCTTTGGGAAATTGTGGTCTTCATTATCTTTAGTTGATTAATGGGTTTATAAAATTGAAATGCAATTCAATTAATAATTAATTCACACCACTCTCACTAGTGTATCAATCGGTTAGACTAGATACAACTAGCTCAACTATGTTTAGATTAGTTAAGCGAACACAACTCCGTGCTTCCTCAATGTTTTGCAGCTTAAACTCTCTCACATGAGGTTCTAAGCGAAGTATCCATCTGTTAGCTCCGCCAAGCCTTAGGAATAATTGTAATTCTGTATGACTCTTTATTACTTTGTCTGTGCACTTAAACTGAAAGTGTCGAAGACAAGATAATGTTTATAGTCTAAATATTATTAAGGGTTAATAATATTTGACTGTTCTATTTTTAGCCCGGCAGTCTAAAAATAGAAACCGCCCAATGTCTAAAAATAGAGGTCCATCTATTTTTACCAACTCGACCAATCATCCATAAATAGCATCCTGCAACTCATAGACCATGATCCATATGTCTAAAAGTAGACATAGTCTAAAAATAGACTTTGCGCCAAAAATAGCCTGCGGGCCCACTTAGTGAAGGCGACTTCATTTCACTAAGCTCCATCATCTTGTTGCAATCTCAACACTCCCTCTCAACAAGATAAGGATTATCTGCCACCCCTATCCTGCCTCTGTGGTATTCAAATTTTCTCCTGGTGAGTGCCTTCGTCGAGATATCAGCGTCTTGATCCTCCGTGGGAATGTATGAAAGTAAAATGATCTTCCGCTGCACACAATATCTGATATGATGACACTAGATGTCAATGTGTTTAGATCTATCATGAAATACTGGATTAAATGAGAGTTTTATGCAACTATGATTATCACAATAAATCACAGTAGGATCTAAGTGTGAATCGAACAACCCTACCAGGATCTTCCTCATCCATATAGCCTCGCATGCAGCCAAAATCGC
>JAXQQM020090065.1:0-38333 GCA_034641835.2 Pinus albicaulis
TAAAAACAATGTTATCGATGAAATAGGTAACCGCAATGTTACCTACTTTTTTTTGGTAGCATAAAAAGTATCCAATTTTGAAAAGTGGTGATGCGAATCACCTTTTTTTTTTTTTTTTTTTGTACATTTTTGACACTCTAATATTTTTATTTATGAAGTATGAATATTTGTTTTAAAATGTTAGTGATTTTCATGCTAATTTTGAAATGTATTGATGCAACATCAACTTTTTTTTTTTAGAGCGGTGATTTTCATGCTAATTTTGAAACGTATTGATGCTGCATCAACCTTTTTTTTTTAGA
The DNA here is from genome assembly GCA_034641835.2 of Pinus albicaulis. Lineage (NCBI taxonomy): Eukaryota > Viridiplantae > Streptophyta > Pinopsida > Pinales > Pinaceae > Pinus > Pinus albicaulis. Next base: position 303 of record JAXQQM020090065.1, read on the forward strand.
GTGGTGATTTTCATGTTGGTAATAAAACACAAAACTTAGATAAAAAATATATATAAAAACAATAAAAAAAACCCAATAAAAATGTAAAAAAAACAAAAATAGCTCGTAAAAATAAAAAATTTAAACAAAAATAAATAAATAAAAACAAAAATATTTGAAAATTATATCAAAGGAAATGACAAAATTTGAAAAAAAAAACACATAATTTAAAGAAAAAAAAACAAAAATTGACCAAAAAAATTAAAAAAAAAACATAAAAAAAACATTTTTTTAAAACTTATTAAAAAAACCATATTAAAAAGTTAAAAAAAAAAAAATTAAAAATAATTAAAATTACAAAATTAAAATTTAGATTAAAAAAAAAATTTAAAAAATAAAAAATAAAAATAAAAAAATTAAATTCAAAATTTAAATTTAAAAAAAAAAAAATAATAAGAAAAAAAATACAATTTTTAAAATTAACAAAAAAAAACAAATTAAAAAAAAAAAATTAAAATTGAAAAAGAAAATAAAAATTAAAAAATTAAAATTAAAAAACTATCATTAAAAAAGAAAAAAGAAAAGAAAAAAAACACATGCAAATAATTAAAAAACAAATACACATAAATTTAGTGTCTTTTTTTTTTTTAAATTTATTTTTAAATAATAATTTAATGAAACAATTTATAGATTTTAAAAATGAAAAACTAAATAAACGAAAAAATTAAAAAAAAAAACAATTAAATTAAATTAAAATTTAAAAAATTTAATAAAAATTATTAACAAAAAAGAAAAAAGAAAAATTTAATAAAAATTATTACCAAAAAAAAAAAAAAAAAAAAAAAAAACGAAACGGGTGGTGGTGGTGGGGGCGGCGGGCAGCTGGGCCGCCCCCGTGGCGCCGCCCGGTCGGCCCCCAGCGGGTGGGCTCTACGCGCCGCTGGGGGCCGGCCGGTTGGCGCCACGGGGGCGGCCCAGCCGCCCGCTGCCCCCACCACCACCACCTGTTTTGTTTTTATTTTATTTTATGTTATTTTTCAAAGAATTAATTTTTTTTTTTAATTAATTTTTTTTATTTAAAATAAAATTTGTTTTGTTTTTTTGTTTTATTTTGTTTTTATTTTTTTTAAATTTTATTATTTTATTGTTTTTATTTATTATTTTTATTTTTTTAATAATTTTTATTAAATTTTGCTCTTATTTATTTATTTTTATTTTTATTTTTATTTTTAATATCATAATTTTTCTTTATTATTAAGTTTTAGTTTTAGTTTTTTAATATAATTTTATAAAATTTAATAAATTTTGTATCTTTTTTAAATTTATTTGGATTTAATATTTTTTTAAAATGTTTTACTTTTTTATTAATTTATTTTTGTTAATTACATGAAATTTTAATATTTTTTTTATTTCAATTAAAATTGTGTATTTAAAATTAATTTTTTTTAAAATTAAAGTTAATTTTTTAAAATTAATTTGTTTTTAATTTTTTTTTTTTTAATATATATATATTTCCAATTTTCCATTTTTAATTGATTTTTAAAGTTTTTCTTTTAACAATGTTTTTTTTTTTTTCCTTTTATATTTAAAATTTATTTTTTCTTTCAAAATTTATTTGTTTATTCATTCATTTATTAAAATTTAATATTTTTGTTTTTAAATTTAATTTGTTATTTTAATATTAACTCTCTCTCTTTTTTTTTATTTTATTTTATTTTATTTTAAAATCTGATATATATACATATTTTAATTTAAGTTCATATATATATATTTTATTTTTTTATAATTTAAATTTAATTTATTTTTAATAGTTTATTTGTTTTTTTAATATATATCGTTTTAAATTTAATATTTTCATTGTATTTTATTTTTATTTTTTATTTTTAATTAATTTTTCATTTTTTTACTTTTAATTTAAATAATGTTGTTGTTGTTGTTTTTATTTTTTTTTTAAGCATTTTCTTTTTCTTTTTTAAATTTAATTTCTATATTTTATTTTTTAAATTTTTTTTTTTTTTTTTTTTTTTTAATTTTCTATATTTTTTAAATTTTAATCTTAAATTTTTTAAAATTTTTTTTTTCCTTAAATTTTAGGGTTTTTTTAATGTTTGAATTAAAATTTTTATTTTGTTTTGTTTTTTTTTTATCTTCATATATTTTTAAATTTTAAGCTTTTAAATGTTTTTATTTTTTAAATTTATTTTTTTTTCTTAAAATTTAGGTTTTTTTTAATGTTTGAATTTTAAAAATTAAAAAATGTTATTTCTGTTTTTAAAAATGCCAAAAGTATGACACAATTTTTTTTTTTTGTTATTCCAGCATCAACTTGTTTTGTTTTGAGGGTGTTTTTTCAATCATTTTTTCAAGAAATAATTTTGATTTTACCATAATTTTATAAAATGTTGAAATTTGACCTTAAAAAAAACGAAGTACGTTATGGAATACACACTTTTTGTTTTTGGGTTTTTTTTTCATGTTTTTTGAGTCTTTTTGGGCTAGAGTTCCCGTTTTGAGGTTAGGTTACCTATTTGATCGGTAACAACGTTTAAAATAGTAGAATTTTATGTTTCCTTTTGTGGAACCTGCTTTGAAGACCTGTTATTTCCCACCATTCTCTGTGAGTTCACCACTTTAGTCATAAGTGCCACGTACCTTGTGTACCTAGGTGTCCGTTATTGATGCTCGGGAGACTCATATCTCTTTTGAGCTCCCTTAACCAAATCCTCTTCCCACTTGGCTTGAAATTTCCCTATTTTGGAAGTTTTTGACTAAGTGGTTGCCTCCACTCTCCCTCGGCTATGTTCCTCATCATCATCCCGACTGTTCAACCTAACTTCCAACTAGCTTAGATTGAAACTCAGATACCAGGGTTGAGGCTCTATCTTGAGATTCTATCCTACTCTCGCTATGAAACCATGTAGAAAATCCTTGAAAACATTGCAAATTCTAATGATAGAAAAATTTATCACAAGAGACACAGGATTTATCTACCAAAAAATTTGGCAAGAAGAAAATAATTAATAGAAATATAATCACACATAGTTAACTCGGGGCACCCACTGGGAAAAACCCCTCTTGCTTGTATTAAATCAACTAAGCAATCTCATCTATTACAAAGAATTTGCTTCAAGCTCTCGAAGCCCCCGCAATATTGATCAAATTCTCCCTCAATACTTGCCCAACACTTACACAAATAAGGCGTATTAGAAGCTCCTATTTCCTAGCACAAATCTACCCCCTAAAAAATAGGAATTTCTCCTATTTCCTTGAGCAATTCCCAAGATATTTGCTCGCTTGCTTCTCCATATCTACACACAAAAACCTATGTGCCATAATAAATAGACTTTGTGCCTTCATTAAATCTCAATAGGCAATTCAAATTGCATGATCCGCCCGTGACTAATTTTAGTAGCCGCAACTAGTTAACTAAGAGTAAGTGAGTTAACAAAAGTAAAAACTCACTCAACTAAACTCAAGAACTCAATTCTATCTCTATTTTAGTACTAGAGATCAGCTAAATGACAAACACTAGAGTTTAACTCCACTAGATAGCTAAATTTTAGTTATCAACTAGTACACAACTCAATCGAAATCCACCTAACTCGAATTAAATGACAATAAATCGTTGATAGGCCACATCACACATGTTAATTGACAACAAACTCAAGCAATTATGAGATTGAATTCGACTTAGCATATTTGACTAAGGCACAAGTCAAAGAAGCCATTCCTTGCTAAATTTTTAAACATGTTTAAGTTCCAATAATTAATGAAATAGTGTTGAGTTTATGAATTTGGGCATCAAATTTATACAACTCGTTATGAATTTTTCCCTTAGTATGTTTTCCACTAGTCCCCAATGTTGTCCTCTTTAAGGTTTATGTTCCAGGGATCTATGCTTACAATATGTTTAGCAAATATAATTTCTAATACATTTTGCACATAGAAAATAACATGTTGCTTGGGTTGTACATAATGATTATCTAGGTCATATTGCTACAATATGACCACTTTTGATCAATCTGGTAGTTGGATGAATGAGTATTCCAGGGTGGATAGTTCGCGTAAAAAAAGAAGTGGTATCTGTTTACAACCGTCCATGTAAAATGTAGTTGGGGAAATCACATGTGTGTAAGCTTGGTAGCTCTACTAAGCGACATTGAACATTTGAGTACTAGGACTATTGTCCGGATGAAATATAGAATTGTATAAAGGAAACTTCAACTTCCTTGAAATTACCAAATCAATCTGGAATTGACACTACTCCTTGCATTTTATCCTTTATGAAAATTCTATATCTTCAATTCCATCAGTCCATAGACCTTGAAATTGATATCAATAGTTGGTACTTTTCAACATACTCACAGTGCTATAATTCTCTAGCCATATGGATTGACAAGGCAAGCAAAAATTTCTTCTCCATAACATTATTTGGGTGGAATTGAGCCATATGATAGTAGGATCATTCTCTAGATGAAAGTGTAGAATTTTTTTATATATCCTATATGTTGCATTAGACCAAGAGGGAATATATTAGATATTGTAAAATATAGTTTTGAAGGGTACAAATTGGGGTTATCAATAAGGGTCTATTTTCAACGAATTGAGGTGCCTCAAATGTGTACATGTGTGTACAATGGTCTCGTTGCCATTTCATCTGGGATGGTAAATTCACAAGTGCTCGTGCTTGATAATATGGATTTTTTGTAGAATCCAAATATCCTAAAATGTGTGTGCACTCTTTTGGAACACAATCACCCTATTACTTATGTAGATCCAATACAAACTCTAATATTTTGGTTTTCTATCCAAGCAACTAGAACCCGATTTGTTCCCGTGATGATAATAGCACAATCCCTTATTGAATATTAACAATGGGATCTTTAAAATAGTTTTTTTTGAGGTTCCAAACTCAAATTCAAATAGCTAGTTGCTTCTACCGTAGATAATGTATCTACCACATATTTGATGTTGATACTCATGATTCCATATATTCTAACCAGATATGATGAGTCATATACCAAATCAATTTTTTGTTATGTAATTCCACTAGGAATTATGTTACATTTGTAAATAAACATTTTATGACAATTTCATCAATGTAATTTGGGGAAGATGATTTTATGAGAGTAGCTACATTGGTCAGCATGTTTTTTATACCAACGCACATCCCAGCTTCTACACTACTTAATTATCAAGCCTCTTTTCAAACATCTCGAGTGGCTGAATATGACATGTACAAGATCATGGTTGTGGAGAGAGATTCAAGGCATAATTTATTTGGGAGATTATTATGGCATGTCCATCTATCATACACTGATTCGAGTGGATGAGACTCTATAGTAATTTAAATGTATTATAATATAAATATTGGTCAAAAGACTATCCCAAGGACCGAAAAAAGAACCGAAGAGATCAACCCCTATGAAAAAAATAAAAATAAAAAGATAGAAAAATATTAAGAGCCCCTATCTCATGACCGTGCATTCAAAATGGGCTCTTCATAGTAACCTCCCCCCGATTTATGCGTGAACGCAACAGATTAAACATATAACCATAGATACAAAGATGCAAACTGGAAATAACACTTCATTTCATTAATATCAAAGAACCGAAATTTGCTTATAGACGTAATAGGGAAATAAAACTAGCTAGGCGCCGGTAGCTATCTTTGAGAAGAGATGTGCGGCACAGTGCCTCCGAACTCAAGCACAATGAGGCTCGTGGGGCTCTATTTATTATTTAGAAACAATGGGAAATCCTAAAATGTGCCCAAAACCCTCAAACCCTAGGAGATGAAGCGCCAAAACTATGGGCCCCGTTTTGGGTAAATTGGTGTTTCAACTTCCCAGGGGCGTAACTTTGGCATACGATCTCGCTGACGCGTACTCATACCTCGTTAGAAAGATATATCCGAGGAATAAAAAATTTGAAACAAGAAATATCATCCATGGACCCATGTTGCTCTCCGTCTTTCCCAAAAAAACGTCGTTTAGGGCCTCAAAACGGATCCGGAAGTTTAGGACCCGAAAAACTCGCTAAAAAATAGTAAATTGTACCGAAAATCGAAAAACCGAAAGAGACAATGGTGGAGCCCCAAGTGGAATAGGCAGTGACCACCAATATCCACCCGGATCACATGTCCATCTATCATACACTTGATTCGAGTGGATGAGACTCTATAGTAATTTAAAGAATATAAATATTGGTCAAAAGACTATCCTTAAGGACTCGGCAAAAAAGAACCAAAGAGATCAACCCCTAGAAAAAAATAAATAAAAAAAGATAGAAAAATCTTAAGAGCCCTATCTCATGACTACGCATTCAAAATGGGCTCTTCATAGTAACCTCCTCTGCTTATTGAGGTCAATAAAGGGGGCGGGGTGTGGGGGGGGCAGGTAGGGGGGGGAGGTGGTGTTACATTAAACCCCAAGTAAGTTTCAGTGGTAGTTGTTTTCTATTACCTCATTTGAATGCAAAGTGACTAACAATTTTGAATGATGGAAAATAAGAATAATAAGAATGTAGTCAATTAAAAATAGTTTGTAGTTTCTAGAAGCAAACATTTAAGGTAAGTGAACATTTTATTTAAGATGAAAGTTAAAGTATTTTATTTATGGTTAAATTACAAAGTAACACATAAATCAATGCACATCACCAATAATTTTTTTTTGTGCTTACACCTAAACCAATACATATTATTAATCTAATTACTTAAAATTAATGTAAATAATACATCTACTTACATCTTCTATCACATGCCTTTTATAGAAAATCTAAGTTTCAGGATTAGGCAAATTGGACTTATCATATCAATAGCATATGCTTTTTTTGTTATTTCACATTCTAGTTCCTCATTTTTTTACGTATATTAGCCTACATGTTTCATATTTAGACTTGTATTGATATATATGTAGTTTTTTTCTTAAATCTCTTTAGAGGCATGTAAATATGTATGATTTTGGGATATTGGAAATCATAATGGTTTGACTATTTTCAGCAGTCCCGGGTGATTTTTTTGATTAGATCCTACAAAATTCAATTTTTTATATCTTAATGAAATTATGATTTTTTTCCTTTGGGGAAAAAAATACATTTAGTTACATCAATAAAAAAATCAACATATACACTGAAATCAATGCATCTATTGCAAACAACCAAATAGGATTATAAATCAAGATCTACATTGAAATCAATGCATCTAATTTAAATATTCAAATGATATTACAAATCAACAACTACGATGAAATCAATGCATTTAGTGCAAGCAATCAAATAAGATAAAAAAATCAACGTAAACAATGAAATGAACGCAACTAGTGTGATAAAAAAAATACGATTAGGAATCAACAAATACATTGAAATCAATGCATCTATTTCAAGAATAACATTGTATCTCCCCCCGACCCTCTCTCTCTGTATCCCTCCGTCTTCTTCCCTCTCTCTCTCCCCTCGCCATCTATATCTATAAATCCCTTCGTCTCTCCTTTATCTCTCCCTGTCTCACCCCCAAAACACACAAACTCTCTCTTTCCATAGCTATCTATCTCTCCCTCACTCCCTCTCTCTTCTTCCCTCTCCCCCTCTCCATCTATATCTCTATCTCCCTCTTTGCATCCCCTTCTTTGTCACTCTATCTCACTCCCTAAACATACACACTCTCTCTCCATATCTATCTATCTCTCTCTATACGATTGATGAAAATCAAGTATTTTATTTATGGTTGAATTATCAGAACACAAAATTCAATGCACATCACCAATAAATTATTTTGTGCTTACATTGAAATAAATGCACACTATTAATCGAATTACTTTAAAATTAATGTACATAATAAATCTAGTTACATCAATTCAAAAAATAAACATCTACACTAAAAATCAACGCATCTAGTGCATACATTCAAATAGAATTAGAAATCAACATCCACACTAAATGTAATATTCCCAATTAGCCCAAGCTAATGGGAATATACAATTTTGTCTCAATATTTTGTTTCATGAATAAAAAAATGTACAGGGTGGAGGATCAATGAAACTCCTAATCAAGAAAAATAAATCAATGCCACATGTGAACATGGACAAATATAGGTTATTTACATAAGCACACTTAGGTGTGAAAAGAGACTAGAACACTTGACCAAGTCAACCAGGAACAAATCAACAACGTCTGTCTAGATACGATGAATCTCCTAGAGGGACAACGCAATTTTAGTTGGAGGCTTCTCATGTGAATGCAACTAAATCATTGAGATGGTTTAGGGTTTGACAAGACTTTCATCCTATAAGAGGAAGAGGAGGAATCGTAAGAAGGTTGTTGATTATGCATATTTCTCGAATATATTTTCTTTTTAGACATATATCATTCTCTCGTCGTTTAGCCGAGGATAGTGCTCGCTTTAGCACTAGGGTGTTCCCTGTTCGAGAAACCCACCTCTTCCATTGAGGAGCTCTTGGAAGAGTCTTGCTGATCTCATCCACTATCGTGCATTTTTTTCCAAGCTCAACTTCCAACTACAACGTCGGATCCCGTTGAGGGTTTGGTTGTCCTTGTAAGTCGCAACAAGTGGAGGCTAGATCCGTCGCATCTAGGCTATTCCGTGGCCTCTTTCACCGGGAAAGCCTTCTATCCCTTTCGGCAAGAGAGTTCCCCGAACCTTTGGAACTAAAATTTCAGCATCTTGGCATCGTGCCAACCTAGTGCTTCAACCTACAACAGCGCTTTCCTTCCAGATCGCATTATTTGCAAGAAGGAAGTTGCAGTGTTTTGACACACTTTTTGAGGAGAGATCTCTCGGTGCCGGGGTTCTACCCTTCACTATGGTGATCCATGGATTATATTTCTGATCCATGTTATGTACGGACATCTGATCCGCTTTCTATTGTATTCATCTTCAGTAAATTTCTAAATAATATTGTAGATTAGCTACTTTAGATCTCGATCTAATGTCCGTGTTGCATGTTTTTGATCAAAACCCCAAGGGGATATTGTAATAGATCCTTTCTAGTGTACAGATCCGATATTTTTGTACATAGATATGCTCTCTAGATCTAGAGTGTAATATATAGCTACTGCAACTCTTATTAATAACACTGTCAAGCTATTTTGCATCAATACATGTGTCGTAAACCCTCTTTCGAGGAATTTCTTTCTATTCTTGTCTTCTACATTCTTTTGTATACCTGTAAGGGCCTCATTATGGATATAATTTATTGCTGTATATATTAAAGTTGATCCCTCTTATTGGTATCCTACTCATGCTCTCAAAAACTACGTTATTTTCCCTCGTAGTATTGTTGCATATTGTTATGTATCTCCCATTCTTGGGTGTTTTTCTGCCTATACTAGGTGTGGGAGGTCTCGTTTTACCTCACCTAGTTTGATTTGTTTTTGCTCCCCCTTTTGGATTTAGATGATTGATCTCTAGATCTAAGGGATCCAAGGTCTGAAAACTCATTTCAAAGGCACATACTTCTCCGAAAAGTGCATTATTCCAAGAGAGATCACTGAGTGTGCCCATTTGGGGATATTACAAGGTATCGTAGCAAACCATCTTGGCGCAAACCGTGCTTTGCTTTCTTGAAGAGCCAAGATTTCTTCGTAAGAAGAGGGGAACCTCACCGATAGAGAGAAGAGGTACTCGAGAAGAATACATAAGAATTTTGATTACACCAATGATGATAAAGATAAGGGAAAAGCCCCCCGAATTTGGAAGTGATGAAGATGGGAAGGAGTTTGCAAAAACCCTTCTCAAAGCCATGCAAGATCTTGCTAGAGAGATCAAAGAGATGAGAATGGACATGATCAAGGAATATCCTACGATATTTCATCCTCGGAGAAATCTCTAGCATGTCTCACCACCGGAATGATCAACTAGTGAACTGACCACAAGCTCCACAACGCTATACTATGCCTACTTTCGGCTATGGAGAATGAAGGGCCTCAAGAGCAAGCATCCCTTGAAGAATACTTTGAAGAGTACGAGTCTCGTAATCGAGATTTAAGTACCACTTGAGTTTTCAAGAGTTTTGTCACCTCAAGGATAAGAGAAGACCAAGGCATCAATATAGAGATGGTGGATTCACATAGAATCATGATCGACATCACTCTATGGGCGCTTATTTTTACCCAATTTTGATGTGTCATCCAATAGTTCCGCCAAAGCATGGGTAGAAAAACTCGGATATCTACTTTCGCTGAACAAAGTCCCCCGAGGATGGAAGCTATCAAGATTGTAGCGCCGCACTTTGAAGGTGAAGCACACAACTCGGTGGTTTCATGGGTATGTCTACATTGGGCCATGCCAATGTGACCGCCTATTCCGAATTTACTAGAAGACTAGTGGAGAGGTTTGACGAAAGGATCTAGAAGCACCTTTCATAAGCCTTGCAAATTTGAAGTGTCTAGTGTAATGCAAAGTCTTATATCTCTCGAATTTCTCGAGATTATCTGCTATGGTTCCTAATCCGTCTCGCAGAAAGGAGGGTGTACATGTTCATCGATGGCTCGATGAACCTCCGCATGGGTTGGTTAAATCTACCAAACCCATTATCTTGCTATGATGCCATTGAGAGGGCTAGAGATCTTCAAGATGCCTTGCCAAAAGCAAAGTGTAAACTTTCAGAATAAGCCCCTCTTTTCCCCTTCTAAAGGAAAGGAAGAGAAAGTCGTCCCTTCCAAGGAGAGCTCATAAAAGAAGCCTCTTGATGATGAAGTCCGGAAAGATATAAGAAGGAGGAAGTCAGTAAGCTTCAATTGCCAAGAACCATGGTTACCTCGGACATAGATGTGCTGCTAGTAAAGCACATTACATAGAGGTCTTCTCGCATCTTGAAGAAGATGAAGATGATGAGCCAAGGAGGGCTCACAACGTTAACAATGTTGGAGGAGATCCAACACCTTCTAGGAGATGAGAATGGAGCATTTTCTCCTATTGGAGGAACTATTGCATCCTTGAGGGGAGTACCTAAGTACTTGAAATTAAGAGTTCAAGGGTCAATCATGAATCAGTAGGGTTTCTATATTGATTGACAAGTGGGGCTACCCACAATTCTCATCGATGCCCATCTTCAGGTAAAGGAGGGAAATACCCACCGATACTTTTGAGGATTCTGCTTTGGTCCCATGAGATAGAACAACGCAATGCATGCATTATGTTCCATCACTTTCAGTCAACATGGGATCCTACACTTTGGTGGATCACTTCTTTGTAGTTGACATACTAGACACCAATGTAATTTTGGGTGTTCAATGATTGATTACGACTGGGGAAAGTCACCATTGATTGGGAGGATTTACAAATGGAATGGGTGGACAAGAAGAGTGGTGCACTCCAAATAATCAAAGGCATGCATACTTACCCCTCACACAACACTTCCACACAAAAAACAAAGATGGATTTGCGCAAAGGGAAGCAAGGACCTCACTCGTCCCTTCTCTCATGTTCATGAGATTTCCGCAAGGGGCACTCTTATCTAGTGGCAAACCACCCGGGAGGCTACCCGATTCTAGTTTTTTGTGAGAGATCTCTCACTACTTGATGCTCCAAATCAGCATCCCGAAAGGGATGGGAGCATTAGAAGACACAACTACAATGCTAGAAGGCTTGGGCAAGCACAAGAAGGAGGGAGATTTTCCTCTCTCATCATCCTCACCCCCTTCATTTTTTGATTCTCGCGCTATCGGAGGAGAAGAAGGGAAGGTATTTCCTTCCTACTTGTACCTTTGGCATAAGAAATGTTAAAAAAGAGATTAGTAACATGGCGGGCATTCCTATTGATGCATCACCAAGATCGTGTCTTTGTTGGGGAGTGTAGATCTCATATTGGAAATCCCAAGCATCGGTGGATTATTCCAAATATCTTTACACTTGTATGATGCTCGATGACCACTGCTTGAGGAGGGCTATCTAGTCCATGAGGGAGTCATCTATCATCATGATAGGATCTTTCTTACCTAGAGCCTCCAAGCTCAAGGAGAGGATGCTACAAAGGGGCCTTCAAAGAGTTCTCGTTTCAGCCCTACCTATTCTATGAAGATCTACAACACTATCATGAGATGCTTTGAATGGGAAGGCTTTGAAGGAGAGCTACATCGGAATTTTCTAGAATGCAAGAGCTATGTGGAGTTGGGGCAGTCAAAGGACTCTATGCAAGAGTCATTTTAAACATTTCTTCCTTCTCTTGAAAAGGGAGAAAAATTTGTGCACAATTCCCATGTATAGTAAGAAACATTGATGGTGAAAAATCTGATCATGTAATGCAAACTTCATTTTCTCGATTTGACACATTCTTTCACCATGTTTTTGTAGACCACTGAATCCCAAGAGGAGTTTTTTATCATGTAAATCTCATGGCAAACATTGGGCCACTAAAATTTCTGAAATTGGCCACTCCCTTGTTGTGCAAAGGGAGATTCTTTTTTCATGATGGGTGCTTCCCAAAGGCACCAAACATATCTCACCTTTTCACCCATGGTGAGGTAACTTAGTGCAAGTAGTAAGAGGTGGGGAAACCACTTATCATATCTTGATCCCGATGCAGTAGGAGATACATCTAGCGTTACGCACCATATGTGGGACTATGACCCACCTCCTCATGCTCAAATTTCTATTTGTGTATATGTAATAATGCTTCCATACTTGGATGATATAGCTTGTACTTTTCATGGGATTGTATGGAGGGAGGATGGGCGCTTTTTATGTACCACATGGGATGGAAAATCTCTATGTACCTTATGCTACATGCTTTAGAGAGAGTATTGGACCTACCATGTTTGTTTCTCGTTGAGTTCTTTCGACTCGGTGGGATGGATTTTATACATCTCATGATGACTTTGGAGGGAACAGCTCATGGAGGCTTGGATTGGTAAACACTTAGCTTATGAGGAGAGCTTGATCTTTGATGGTGTCACCTATGAAGAAGGAGAAGTGTTGCAAAAATTCACCCTATCGTCTTGAGGACAAGCAACATTTTGGAAGGGAGGATTGTAATATTCCCACTAGCCGGGCTAACCCGGGAATATACAATTTTGTCTCAATATTTTGTTTCATGAATAAAAATGTAAAGGAGGATCAATAAAACTCCTAATCAAAGAAAATAAATCAATGCCACATGTGAACATGGACAAATCTGGGCTATTTACATAAGCACACTTAGGTGTGAAAAGGATTGGAACACTTGACCAAGTCAACTAGGACCAAATCAACGAAATTACTGCCTAGATACAATGAATCTCCCTAGAGACACAACACAATTTTAGTTGGAGGCTTCTCATGTGAATGCAACTAAATCATTGATATGGTTTAGGGTTTGAAAAGACTTTCATCCTATAAGAGGAAGAGGAGGACATCATAAGAAGGTTGTTGATTATGCATATTTCGAATATATTGTCTCGTTTAGACATATATCATTCTTTGCTCGTTTAGCTTCGAGAATAGTGTTGTTTAGCACTAGGGTGTTCCCTGCTTTCAGAATCCCATCTCTTCCATCGAGGAGCTCTTGGAAGAGTCTTGCCGATCTCATCCACTATCGTGCATTTGGCCAAGCTCAAATTCCAACTACAATGCGCATCCCGTTGAGGGTTTGGTTGTCCTTGTAAGTCGCAACAAGTGGAGGCTAGATCTCGCTCGCATCTAGGCCATTCCAGGGCCTCTTTTCATTGGGAAAGCCTTCTATCCCTTCGCAAGAGAGTTTTGAACCTTTGGAGCTACAATTTCAGATCTTAGCATAAGGTCAACCCAATTCTTCAACCTACAACAGTAGTTTTCCTTCCAGACTGCGTTATTTGCAAGAAGGAAGTCGCAGGTGTGTTTTGACACACTTTTTGAGGAGAGATCTCTCTAGTGTCAGGGTTATGCCCTTCACTATGGTGATCCATGGATTAGATTTCTGATCCATGTTCTATATAGTTCTGATCTACTTCTATTGTATTCATCTTTAGAATTGTCTCGAATACTACCGTCGATTTAGAATTATCTCGAATACTAATGCAGTATCTACTACTTTAGATCTCGCATCTACTCTCCGTGTTGCATGTTTTTGATCAAAACCCTCAAGGGGGATCTTGTAAAGAGCCTTTATAGTGTACAAATCTGAAATATATCTGATCTTTTGTACACGGATCTCGCTTCTAGAACTAGAGTGTAATATACAAATTGCCGCAACTCTTATAAATAACGCTCGTCAAGCTATTTTGCAAATCAATACATGTGTTGTAGCCCTCTTTCTTGAGGAATTTCTTCTATTCTTGTCTTCTACATTTTGTTGTATACTCGTAAGGGCTCTTATTATGGATATGATTTATTGTTGTATATATGAAAGTTGATCCCTCTTATTGGTCTCCTACTTATGCTCTCAAAAACTCATGTTATTTTCTCAAGCATTGATTGCATGTCATGTCGCTGTACCCCCATTCTTAGGTGTTTTTCAACTATACTAAGTGGGAGGTCTGTTTACCTCACATAGTTTGATTTGTTTTTTGCTCCCCTTTTGGATTTAGATGCTAGATCTCCCGTATCTAAGGGATCTAAGGGCTACAACTCATTTCAAAGGCACATACTTCGAAAAGTGCATTATTCCAAGAGGTAGTTACGAGTGTGCCCATTTGGGGATATTACACTAAAACCAATGCATATAGTTCGAGTAAACAAATAGGATTAGAAATCAAGATTTATACCGAAATAAATGCATCTAGTGTATAAATTTAAATAATATTAGAAATAAAAAACTACACCAAAAATCAATGCATCTAGTGCAAGCAATCAAATGAGACTAGAAGTCAACAACTACACTAAAATCAATGCATCTAGTGCAATCAATTAAATATGATAAGGAAAAATGCATCTATTTCAATGAATAACATGGTATCTCCCTCTCCCTTTCTCCCCCCATGATTCTCTCTCTCTCCCCTATCTATGTCTCTCTTATTGCCCCTCTTTATTCTCCATATATATCTCTATCTCCCTCTTTATTTTTTATCATTTTTTTGGTGAAGTTAATTTTACCATTCATGTAAAAAAAATTACATAAAAATCATAGAGTTTTGTATTGGTATCGTCATTAGGGAAGCCAAACCAAAAAAAATTATAGTGTCTATGGTAACCGTATGAAAAATTTTATTGAGTTTGTATACGAGCATAAGAATAACATATACAAAGATTGGGCTATAGAAATTATACAACATGCATGTATATCTTGGATTCCCCCAATCTAACAATGTACTAAAGTTAAACACTGAATCGATTCTACCAATCTTTTGCGTAATTAAAAAACACAATCACTAATCACAAGAACATGAAGAAAGATCAATCACACACAACACAAATAATTTCTTGGGGAAAGCTTACAGCCTAAAAACCCCACTATATTATATTTTATATTAAGCATGGATCATGAAACAATTACATATAAAACTCTTCTCACAAGAGCCCTCCAAGATCTCGACTAATTGTCTCACACTCGTCATATGCAAAATTGACCAACACATAGCCAATTCTCAACCTCCGCACAACCCGCGCTTGCTTGCGCAATCCATGATGGTGAAAATCCCTAAAATATATGAATTCTTTCCCCGCCTTGAATGCACAAGTATCATAGGCACTTCAATGGGTGTTTTTCCCCGCATGTGCAAGCCAAGTAATCCTACAACCGATAGTCAACTTCCCTTTCACCTAGAACTCAACCTGTCTCCACCGGATCTTACATGCATGTAACTAATAATAGTAAATCCTCGCATGCATGTGAGATCGCCGATTGTGAATTAATTAATATTCAATTCACTATATATCTCACTAGTGTATCTTTAGTTACAACTAGCACAACCGAGTTTAACTCACTTAACCGAGGTTAAACTATTTATAACTTGCACCAAATCATGCACCACTACACTTCAAACTCGTTACAACTATAATTACTCGCATGCCCCACCAACAACCTCTAACTTGAAATCCACTAGCTAATTGAATATATCACTTTCAATTAACTCATTCAAGTCCACATTGAGAATAGGTTATAGTTTAATGTCCATCTTAATTAAGGGATAACCAAAATAGACATGCACCCAAAAATAGCACTGTGGGCCCCACCCTAGTGTGGGTGCTTAATGTAACCAGGTGATGAATGAAACCGAGTGCTTAATGCACTATGCGTGGGTGATGAATCTTCTCGTTGAATCTCAACATGGGCCACCAAGGCTATTCTCCATCATTAAACTAAAAAAACTAAGACTATGAAAGAAAAGAACCGTAACTCAGCTCGCCAAGAGAGCATTTAGGATTTGTTAGAATTAGAGGTTGCAATCGAGATGGGGTCATTGGTGTCATCTCGGTGAAAAACTTGCAAAATATAGTCCTAAATGAGCCTCAATTTTTTTCGAGTCTCATACAGACATGGAGCACAAAAAGCACCTCGAATTTCATCCAATTGGAGGGGAATTTCTTCGACAACCTCATTCCTTTCGATTAATACCCTACCCATAAGTGATTTTAGTGCCAATAGAGGTCATTAGTGTGCATGTATTTGTTGAAGCAATCTTGTGAGCATCTTGTATTTGTTACCCAATATGCCACCTTTGCTATCACTTCAAAGTTTTTCAAGCATTGACATTAAATATTAATTTCGTACTGCATTAGCAATTGTTTTCTAGATATGAGGTAGAGTAAAGGCATGAAAGAGAAAAGTAGAGATTTACACCCTTTGTTGGGCCCGTAATCCGCCTATTTCTTAACACTAGGTGGTGTCTTGACCCACATAGGGTTGTTGGCGAGGAGTTGTAATGTGCAACTAGATAGAGGAAATATGTCGAGGGGAGGGAAAAAGGATGGCACGATAGGAGGAAAGAGAGAGAAGGTCAAGGAGGGGCCAACTAAAGTGAGCGAAGGGGGGCAAGAAGAGACAGCTTGAGGAGAAGATGCGAAGGGAGATGAAGAAGAAAAAAGAATACAATCCCAAGTCCGAGGCTAGACCCGAGTAAAGGGCCAGAAAGTTAGAAAATAGAGAGGAGGGAAAAAGCTCAACAAGGAGGGTAAAACCAAATTTTGCAAGAGGGAAACAAATATAGAGTCCTAAATAGTGTTCAATACAAGCCAAAAAATTGAAGAACCATAATGAGAAACAAGAAGCAACAAAAAATTGAACCAAATAAATACATGAAACTTGAGTTGCTAGAGAAGCCGAATTCTACCATAATTACCCAAACCCATAGAAATGAGCTCGCAAACCAAAATGAATTATTGTAACTCGTGTGTTTGGAGGTGTCTTTGTGCATTATTGTGATGCTTTTCATTAATGAATGACCAATATGCATCATGAGCTTCATCCGATCCGGTTGGATATTGGTGGTCACCCTCCTATTCCACTTGACTGTTTGTCAGCTTTCTTTAATTATAACAAAAATTTCTTTTATTGGAAGTTTTTCGGGTCTTGAACTTCCGATGCCATTTTGTGGCCCTAAAAAATATTTTGTTAGAAAACGTTTCAAGCCCATAAGCCACAGTGGCAAGGGCTTACTAGGAAAATTTGTTTTTCTCGTATAGATTTTTTCTAATGAGGTATCATGCATGCCAAACGAAGATCATATACCAAAATTATGACTCTCTGAAAGTTTGTGTTCTAATTAATCCCATTGGGGCCCAAAAAATTTTGGTGCTTCATCTCCCAGGGTTATGTTTTTATTTTTATTTTTAGTGTTTTCTCTAGTTTCTTAATAATAAAAAAAGGACTATGAGCTTTATTTTAATGCAGCTTTAGAAGGCATGTATCCATCACATCTCTTCTAAGAGATAATATACCATCGCTCGAGCTAGTTTCTTTCTCTTATGTATGTAAATAGTTTTTAAGTCAGTTGTGATTTTTATTAATTGAAGCTTTGTTTCACTCGTATCTTTGTGTTTGGGTTTGAATTTGTATTTCATTTCGTTCCTTCATAAATCCATATTAGTGGTATCGCAGCTGTCCGCTCTTTCTCTATTTTTTTGTGTATGTCTCCGATGAGGTTGGGATATAAGGAATTGGGACTTGAACCGTTGAACCCTTCAAAGACCAACCTCGCCAAACTTGACGACCTCCCATGGTAGAAGAAAAGAAAGACAAGGGAGAAAGACATCCTTTCAAAAATGTTTCTTTAAGAAGCTCTCGAGCAAAAGAGGAATGAGATTATGGACAATTTTTCCGAGATCCTTCAAGTGAGTATCAACGAGCAAAGCATCTTCATCCAACAATCACTTTAGAGGTGCCCCCGCCCCTTTAAGGTACAAGTTAACTTTGACATCCCTACATTTTAAGGCCAAATAAACACATATGCCTCGATAGATGTTTAAATTCAAATGGAAGGATATTTTTCTACCCATAATTTTTTCCTGGTAGGGAAAAAATTCTTTTTGCACTCCTCAAAGCCACCCCCAATATCAAGGACTAGTGGGAAAATTACTATGAGTAGAGGGACAAGGATAAACCCTCACTATTTTTATCCACACCTCTTGGAATTATTTTTGAGATTCCTTAGAGAAACAATATTACCCCGTTGGAAGCTTTGAAGATAATTACATAAAGTGGACCTCACTCATGATAGGAAAGGGACCAAGATGTGCCAAAGTTTGCAAACATTTTCCATACCCTACGCATGAGGTTGGGTATCAAGGATTCCGAGTGAACTCGATACTTAGGTGACCGTGACTATCTCAGCACAAATACATCCAAAAAGAAATGGAGTTCGAAGATCTCCTCGCTTGACACAACAAACCGATATGCTTTGAGGATTGAGCGAGTTTAAACAGAAGAAGCTAGACTTTGAATTTGCAAATCTAAAGCAAAGGAAAAGGCTCCTCCAAACCATAGAATAAAGGACAAGAGGCCAAGGTGGGAAAAACCTAATAAAACCCATCGAAGCCACAAGAAAAGAATAGCGACCACGAAGGTGAAGAAGGACACTCGAAAGTGTTGTGAGTTCCAAAAAGAGCCCCCACCCACAAACCAAATGAGTGTTGCAATAAGTACTCACTATTGATTGAGCTAAAAGATTTCGAGTCATATGAATATTTTTGACTCTGAGCTGTAAACCGATAAGGGGAATGATAAAGGGAAGGATATTATTGATGTAGAACCTAGTGCCACCATTTCCACCACCAAGGTTAAGAATATTGAGCCTCGAATATCCAAAGGAGGGTGAGCACATCTTCCACTCATAGATGTGGGTGAAGGGTTCTTCGATGCAGCTCATTTTCGACAGCTTGAAATAAAAATAACCTCATCTTACTTGAGGTCGTGAAGTGATTGGGCCTCGAAGACAACACCATACCCGTAACCAAACACCAATATATGGATTCACCTAAGGGCGATATCTCTCACGTCAACCAATAGTTTCTCCCGCCTCTACAACATCAAGCTCCTTCTTACAAATGAGGTATTATGTGATGTTTCTCCCCTTGAAGTTTGTGGTGTATTATTAGGACAACCATACTTGTGGAAGCATCATAATTTTTTATGAGTCGAGGCCTTACACTATTATTATTACTTTGGGTAGTAAGTTATACAGATACCGAGGTAGCCCGGCCTATAATGATTTCTTTGATCTCCCGCTAAGCAATGCAAGAAGAATGTCTCCAGACAAGGAATTTGTTTTTCCTTCTAATTTTCTCTCAAAGTAGGGGGGGAAGATCATGGCCACATCCATGTACCATGGGAAGGGTTCTTCCATGTAAAAAAATTAGGTGGATAAGGTCATGAAATAATACATGGAAATCTTCTCCTCACCCATAAGGATACCTTTACATCGTTAGATCAAGCATTTGGTCGATCCTCAATACGAGAGAAACTCTACCCAATGGGCTAATATACCACTCGCTTTCTCTCTCGAAAATGAAGAAATCAAGCGTAATATCCAAGAGTCTGGTACAAAAGGGGAACATCCAACCAAGTTCCTCACGTTGTGGAAGCCTCAATTATACTCGTGCAAAAAGAAGGATGAGACTTGGAGACTTTGCATTGATTATATGGAATTGAATAAAATCATCGTCAAGAATCGTATCCAATCCCATGGATTGATGACCTTTTTGAATATATTTTGGGGGCTAAGTACTTCAACAAGATTTATTCGAATTTAGGCTATCACCAAGTTCCAATAAAACCCATAGATTTATGCCATACTAGATTTACTTCCTTTTTCTCTATACTAGTACTCAAATTGCCATACTTGCAACGACCATTTGAAATTGAGTCGATGCTCCGACTATTCCATTGGTGTAGTTCTCACCCAACAAGGGCATTCGATGTCCTATCATAGTGAGACACTCTCTCCGATACAATTCGTAAATACCCCTCCTAAAAATAAAGATAAGTATTCCATCATGCAAAGCTTTCGAAAGTGGAAACATTACGTTCGGAGGGAAGGAAGTAATCATCCACATAGATCATAGACTCCTTCGCATTTATACAGTACACAAGGGAAGTTTCATAAAACTACCATCATAAAAATTAAGTACTATGAGGGAAACACCAATAATGTTTTATATTGCCTTAGTCGATCACCGGTTATAAGTGTTGACCATTACTCGACTCTTGTGGGCACAAGACTTCCCGATGGCCATAAATTTACAAAAATGATTTAAAATTCACCACCACATACTAGATGTTGATGAATGACAAGAAGGTTCTAGGCTTCCACCTCGAGGACACACCTGTTATGCCACCGGGACACCTTTATGTATCTTCAAGTGAGCGAGCCAAGATTATTTGGGAGGCACACTATAGTTGGGTCATAAGACACTTTGGCATAGAGAAGACAATGTCAAGGTCGAAGAAGTGTTTCTATTGGCCAAATATCCTACACAATGTTGGAAAAATATATTAGATACTACATGTTCTATTCCATCACCAAAGAAAACCATCAAGAAGCAAGGCCTCGTATAATCCTCTCCGCATACTTCTATTTGGCCCCGGGCATCCATCTCCATGGACCATATGTCTAGCCTTCCTTCTACCAAGCATGTCAACAACTCGTGTAATTGTGGTTGTCTACAAATTTTTCTAAGATGGCCATATGGGCCGCGTGTAAGAAGAGTATCATAGTAGAAGCCATTGCAAAAATATTCTTTAAACAATTATGGGTACATTTTAGGATCCCCCACAAACCATTATATTAGATAAGGATAACAGAGTTCCTAAGTTCATTTTGGTCGATCCTCTATTCATGATTGGATACCAAGCTCACCAAGTTGACTACGTTCCACTCCCCAAACCGATGACCCCGCATAGAGGTCATCATTTTTATCGTGTACATACTATGTATGTACAACTATAAGAATCACGAACATGGGATGAGAGTCTTACCTATGTAAAACAAAATTATAACATAGTTCTCCATAGCTAGATTGACTACAACTCCATTCAAGTGGGCTTCGGCATTTCAATCATTATGTCCCATTGATGTTGCATCGCGTCTTACAACACAAGAAGAATCAACACATGTTCAACGAAATATGATAAATCCACTAGGTTTAGTCAATGCTAAATATCCCCCCCCCCATTCCTTTTCTTGCACCCAATATTCAATGTGGATCACCCTCAACCATACTTTCCAACATTTCTAGACACATCGATTACATCGTTAAACGATTTACATGAATAGAGCTCAACACGTATTGCATGGAACAATACACAACCGATCGGGACTCTGGACACATGATCAAGAGCATTGACCAACAAGAGGATACAACTATATTAGGTTGTCAAAGTTTTCCATCTCCTATCGCAAGGCAAGTGGTTCACCAGGGACCAAGTTCGACAAAAGTTTCCCCATCTCATGGAGGCACTCAACACAATGGGGACCATTGATTCCTAAGGGGGGATGGACTCGATCGAGGTGGATATTGGTGGCCACCGACTATTTCACTTGGACCCCAACACTCGTTTCTTCTCCGTTTCTTTAATTCTAGCACAAATTTCTATTTTTTGAAGTTTTTTCTCGTGGCCCGAACTTCTAGAGTCGTTTTGAGGCTCGAACGTTGTTTTTTTGGAAAAAAACGCAAAGGCTATAGCCTAATGGAAAAGGTTTTGTTGGTATATATTTTCCTTGGATATATATTTCTAACAAGGTATCGTGCACACCAAACAAAGATCATATGCCCATATTAAGACCCCTAGAAGCCGGCGTTCCAACTAATCCCAATGAGGCCCACAAAATTTTGGCGCTTCTTCTCCTAAGGTTAGGTTTTTTGGATGTTTATGGTTTTCCCATTATTTCTCAATAATAAAAAGGCCTCCGAGCCTCATTGTAAAAATCAAAAGGCATATAGTCGTCACATCCGTTCTCAAAGATAAGCTACCATCGCTTGAGCTAATTTGTTTCTCTTATGTATGTAAACAATTTTAAACAATTCCTATTTTTACTAATTAAATTTTTGTTTCCAATGTATCTCTATGTCTCGGGTATATGTATTTCATTTTTTTTCCTTCATAACCGATCATCATCTCAAGTGCGATATGTGATCGAAAAGGACGAGATGAGTTAAACCACTTGGTTATTCAATGTGCAAAGAAAGTTTGAGCATTGAATGGCTTCACATGTGCATCATTTGCAATGTGTGCATTTGTTAAAGTGTGGCATTTCCAAAGTTGACAAGATGTGTTGTGGTATGATCATGGGGGAGGTGTTTCACTGCCCCGCTCTCCGTATCAACAAGTGGGATGTTGTCAATGCCTCCCCCATGTGTCCTATGTATATCACCCCATATGGGGTTAATTTTATCATACATTAATAATAATAATAACAACAAAGATTTAATTTTAATTATGAGTTGGTATTAGAAGTAGAAAAAAATAAAAAAAAAGTTTACTTAACTAGTTTATAATAACAAAAGAATTGAATATTTATTTATGTTAATGAGTTGCTAATGAAATTTTAAAAAAATGTATTTTTATTAGTTGACAATGAAAAAAAATTCTCTTTTTCATAGTTGATTGCAATGTGAGGTGCTTTGTAACCTCAAAGAACCGAGTATAGAAGTGATGTTTTTGTATAACATTATGAGACAAAAAAAACAAATAACTATGTATGTACATGTTTACATAAACAAAATATATATATGTGTGTGTGTGTGTGTGTGTGTGTGTGTGTGACAACATATAAAAAGAACACACCAACGTATATCTATCTTAAACCCGGACCTATCAAGAATTGAGATCTAATTAAATTTCTTAAGGTGTAATTTTTATCATATAACATGGAGAAATTAATACATGACATTAAGTTAAATGATTAGAAAATTTTACACCTTTTAGAAATTTGATTCTTCTCGTGCTTCATAGATATGGGTTTAAGATGGATCTACATAGGTTTAAATATAATAGGCAAGACGAATTAATTTATACCAATAGAGTTATTAAGAATTCCATTCACAATTGTGGAGAAGTATGTTGGCATTATGACTAATGTGTTGTCCTTGATGGCAACCTACTTGATGAGTTATATTTTGATGACAACCTACTTTATGAATATGTCAATAGGATGTGTCTACATGTGATAGAGCATTTGGAACAAAGGTATAGCAGTTCAGAGATAGAGGAATGATAAAGGGGATGTTTTGATAGGTACACACAGGTTTTTTGAAGCAAATCTGTGTACACACGCGGGTGTGAAGAAGAAAAGGTGTGTACAATTTTCGCACCATGGTATTATAAATACTAAGGGTATTTACTATGATATTGGACCATAGTATTGAGCCCAACAACGAATATTTGATCCTGTCAAAGAATACCATCGACATTAGTGTGGTTTTGACCTTTGGTATTGGCTAAGGCCTAAGCTATATAAGGAGATGAAGATCAAAGTGTTTTGAGCATGCAAGTGACGAATATTTCATGAATAGTTAGATCAGAAGCAAGTGTGCATGTAATGGGATAATAACGAATTGTTTTATCTAAAACTAAGTATGCACCCTGGAATTTGATGATGGATCGGATCTAATAGATATGAAATGAATCTATTGATAATGGATTGGTTTGATTTGTGATATTTTTTCTTACGTATGTTTTACTATGTATGCTAAGAAATGAGTTTTTTCTAAAGGTCTGATGTGCAACGAAGCTATATAAAAATAGTTGAAAAGCTGTATGTGGGTTTGATAACCTGAAAGGCATGTGCATATGTGGGTTAGATAACTTGAAAGGCACGTACATACACGGGTTTCGTACCGGTAAGTCATGTCGATCCTGCACTTTAGAAATATCTGTACATAGGTTTTATTCTTGAAAAGCATGTATACACACATAATTGGTTTGCAGAAAGCACATATATAAGCTAGGTTTTTGTTGAATAAGATGTCTGATTAGTGTAATCAATCTTATTGTGTTTCTGCTATTTGTCAATGAAGTCTTACATGATGATCTGGGATTAACAATGATGATTAAAGTTGAATTTATTGATTGAAGAATGATGATGTTGCTAGCTATCTGTAAGTTGAGGATAAGTGACGGTTCTATGATTATTTGAAAGTGTTTCAGTGGTTCAGGGTATAACTCAATTTTTTTTTCCAGAATAACAATGATTTAGTTTTAGGGTTCAATATTTTGAGATCTGTACGCTGGTATACTTCAAGGAAGTCGCGTATACACATGGATTTGCTAAAGTAAAGTGGCGTATATATTCTGACATTTTATTGATCAAGGTTTTCAGTTGGTTTAGTGAGTTGATGCAGTGATTTGGTTTAGTATTAGTATTTTGGTTACAATGATCTAATTGCTTTGATAGTTTGAGATCAAGTTGATTTATTTGGGTCTGAATTGGTTGATTCAGTTGGTTCAATGATTGGGTGATTTTTTATAGTGATCGGTTTTAGTTTTGATATTTGGTATTGGGCTTAAATGATGGTAGTGGGTCCAGTTTGAGAATTCGATGAAACATGGCCAAAAAGTTGTGATGTTTTGAATAAGGGGGTTGGAGCTCCCTTTCTAGTAGGTGCTGGCGAATGAGAGAAGGTTGTAGCCTTTTGCAGGTGGGTGCCTATTACACAGTAATTTTTCGCCATGCTCATTTTCCTGTCCGTGATCCTGAAATGCCCCTGTGACAGATCCCGTGCAATGTTTCCACCATCAAGAAATATGTTAACATATCCCCTTGAAGATCCAAATAAGATGTAGAAATTACACCAATGGATTCAATTAAATCATGCAATGTAATAAAAAAAGATACTGAATCCTTCTACAATATTTGCGGAATATAAAACATGATCGCTCAATCACATAGAAGTAAGAGAAATAAGAAAATCAATCGCACATCACAAGTTTTTCCTGGGGAAAGCAACTGCTAAAAATCCCTATATCTCTATTGTATAATAAGCTAAGGAATTAGGAAACAATACAATGCATGTGTGCTCACAAGAACCTCATACACTCTACCAATCATATCACAATGATCTAGGCACAATTGGACAAACACATAGCCAATTTTCAGCCCACCTTCAGCCTGCCTTTCTCATGTAATCCCTATGCAATTAAATCCCTATTAAATAGGAATTACAACCTTCCTTGATTGCATAATCCTTCATGGGCATCCTGTCGCTTTATAACTTCACCTGGAGAGTTCGCTAATAATACAACTGATAGTTTAATTCCCTTTAACCTTTATCTCAACTTGGTATTCATTAGATTTTACATGCATGCAACTAATAGTAGAAAATCATCAGTTACTTGGTAGATCACTAAATGTGAATTAAATGTAATTTAATTCACCTGACCTCTCACAAGCTCATCACTAAGTTAGAACTAGTTAAACTGATTTTAACTCAATTAATTTGAGTTAACTGATTAAACTCACACTACACTAGTGCATTAAATGCAAATGGGCCCCCAAAATAATAGAATCACTCTAGATTCCTCACCATTGACCCTCAACTCAAAATTCTTGAGGTAACTAAGTCTATCTCACGTAGTAAACTATTACAAGTTGTTATGAAATAAGATTACAATTTATTGTGTAATTTATTTAAGGGAAAAATAAATTAGACACACATTTTTTTGTTGCCTTTTCAACAGAAGACTGCCTTGGAAGATTACTGAAGAAACTTTGTCAAATTCCTAGTTTTATAGGTCAGCACCCTTCCTGGTGCCATGACCATGCTGATGTCCTTTTCATAGTTTTGGCTTAGTGCTATCATCGCCCTAATTTCTTTGAAAACCACGCCGATCCCCTTTCTGTCAGTGCTTCCTCAAATGGAGGAGAATATTCGACCTCTAGAAGCTCAAGGGCGACGAGTTGGTTGTTGAACAGTGGTGATAAGGTCTAGCTCTCTGATTTTAGAGCTTAATATCATCCATGGGGGTTCATCCCTTAGAAAGTGGGCCTTACCCATCCTTTCATGGGCTCCCAAACTCTTCTCCCTTCCTATAAATTCACATCCCTCATTCCCCCAAGTTTAGAGCTTGGTTGATCATTGTCAGACTTGTTGGAAATACTGAGAGTGGGGTGAATCAGTATTTATTTTCAATTGTTAATTTTACCAGTTAGATCACTTATATTTATAACACAAAATGAAAAATGATGGAATAGATACTTTTATTAATTTCTTATTTACAATAAATAAAGTACAATAATGATATAGGGCTCCAACCCTCGATGAAGACTCCAATCTTCCAGGCTCCAAATTGTATTGTGCCAAGCACCAACTTGGTCTTTGCAAGGCTCCAACCTTGTCAATTTGAGGCACCAACCTCTAGGGCTCCAACCCTATCTTTGGTACAGGCTTCGACTTGGTTTCTTGAGGATTCCAATCCTCTAGGGCTCCAATCCTATTTTCCAAGTCACCAACCTTGTCTCTATGAGGCTCCAACCTTTTGGGCTCCAACCCGCAACTTCACTTTGTCAAAATAACTTTGGTTATTATTCATGGCTCCCAAAGTCTTCTTCAACAAGCTCTGACAATCTTCAACGACGCCTTCACTTAGTCTCCACGTCACTTCATTAATGACAACCTTGTTCTTCACATGAAGGTGTCACCACAACTCTTCATGGAACCCAAAATTTTTTCTTAAGGTTACATCATGAGGGCCTTCAACCATACATAAATGCCTCCAAGATCAGTTTATGCAAGATTTTTTCAGTAGGTCTTTCAACAATGCTTGCCCCAAAATACTCTCTTCAAAGTATGTTCAATAATATCCCCAAGAGAGCTCCAAATCCACTTCAAGATGTATATTAAATTTCCAGGAAATTTTCTCCAAGATATTTGTTTAATATTTTGCTCCAAGATACTTCCAAGATCTTGATTTAATATGCTTCAAAGACTTATCTCAAATATGTCTCCAAGGCTACCTTAAAGCACTTCATATCTGCTTCAAAAGGTTCTTAAAAAATTCTCCAAGCCTACCACCAATTTGCCTTCTTAGATTCTTCAAAATTCTTCTTAAGGACTGCTCCAAATGCTGAATTTTTTCCTCATAAGTGTTGAAGTTAAGGGCTGAGATAGGTGTAGTGTGATGGAAAAGAGAAGGGTTGTAAAAGGGGCCAAGTTTCAGATCTTTAAAGGGTCTAAGATTAGGTATGAAATCAGGCTAAGAGAACAGAAATATATCCCACAAAAACTAAAGTTGGAACATCCACAAATTCCCAACAAATTCTGAAATGTAAATCTTAACACACCACATATATCTATGCTCCAAACTATGTGTGTAACTAAGATTTTCTTATGAAATCGAAGCTCTGTTTTCTCCTAAGATTGTAGGCTTAGTCTCCTCTGAAAGGTCCTTTATTCATTCTAAAAAACTGAGGCCTTTCACTGTGTTAATCCTGTTTACATGACACACTGGTCTGAGAATTTCTGTCTTCTCCTTAGGTATGAAAGTCTTGTTTTATTGTTCACATACAGATTTGAGGCAAAGGTCCAAGCTGTGGCTGCTCCCTAATCCGACTATTCCACAAGCCTAAGATATACCCAAAAACATTCCATAAATGCATTTCTGCATTAAGCTTCTCCCTAGTCTGTTTTCATCTTCTCCTCAGCCTCCTGTCCCATTTATCTGAGATTTTTACCAAAAATTGATGGTAGAAATGAAGGTTTTGCGGTATTATTTATATACATTTACTTATGAGATTGAAGGGACGTGTCTTTTAAAGGGAGGCCGACATGTGTATGAGAGTGTAGGTTAGTTAGCAATTAAATATATTATTTTTAAACTTAAAAATTTGTTTTCCCACAAACTACTGGGAGTTTCTGTTGAGATTCAATAAGATGATGAGCTTAGTGAAAAGAGTCCCCTTCACTATGTGGGCCCGCAGGATATTTTTGACGCAAGTCTATTTTTAGACATGGTGATCATATTTTAGAAGTTGCAGGATGTTATTTGTGGATGGTTGGTCAAGTTGGAAAAATAGATGAAATTGTATTTTTAGAATATTTGGCGAAGTCTATTTATAGATCGTCGATCTAAAAATAGAAGTGTCGATTATTATTAGCTCTTAATAATAATCCGACAATAAACAACCACTTGTTCTCTTGGAGCACTTAGTTTCAGTGCACAGATTTGGAAAATCAGTGCGCTGAAGGAATTACGAAATTCCTAGGGTTTAATGGTAGTTCATGCATGGAGGAATAAGTTAGAACTGAAGTGGAAAAGTTATGACAGAGTTGGAAGATTAGTTCATGGAGTTGTTATTCAATTTAACTCAGTTAATGGAGTTAAACTAAGTTGAGCTAGTTGTATCTAGTCTAACTGAATGATACACTAGTGAGAGTGGAATGAATTAATTAGTTAATTAATTCACAAATAATAACTCATTAATCAACTAAACAATACAACAGTTAACTACAGTGCATGTCAGTTCCAGTAGAGACCCAGTGGAGAGATAGGTGAAAGGGAAAGATGTACTATTTGTTGTGACTATAATGATGCATTGATTGCACCACACACACATTGGAGTTTCCAATGAGGATTGCGCAGTCAAGGAAAGGGTAATTAAAATTCATTCAGAGCTATTCTTCAGCAGAGATTGCGCAGTGGAGGCAGGCTAGCAGGTGGCAAGGAATCGGTGCATGGATTTGCAGATTTCTTTTGATTAGTGTGTGACGATTGATTGTACTGAGAGCTTGATGTACTAAGCTTTGTATGAGATTGTTACATGATCTCCATGATACATAATAGATGATAGTTGGGGTTTTCAGCTTCAGGATTTCTCGTTAAACAACTGTTATGTGCGATTGTTTTTATTGCTTCATGTGTTTGCAATTGAATGTTTAATTTCCGCAAAAGATTAACAGTGGAAGGATTCTGTATTTAGAAAGAAGATAAATATTGTTAGATCAGGAGAATCTGGATATATGCATGCATCTTGTATATAATTTCTACATGGTATCAAAGCAATGTTAATTCTTGAAGATTGCAATTGTGAAGAATTGCTGAGTTTGTGCTGGTGGAAAATTCAATTTTGCTACAAAAAATTCTTGGTGCAGAAGTTGAGTATACATTGAAATGTCTCTCAATGGGTTGCGATTGGAGTATGCCCTTGATGGGAGCTCGAATTACATAGCCTGGAAGGATAGGATAGAGGCAGTTCTGGAGGATAATGGACTGAAGGAGTTCATCGATAGCGATGTTCCTAAGCCAGGATCTAGCGATGTTGCATTACTTGACGCATGGCAAAAGGAGATAGAAAAGATAAGAAGAATCTGTTGGAAGGTGTGAAGGACCATATTATGTCTAGCCTTCATAGGAAATCCACTCCATTCTTAATGTGGAAGGCTTTGACATATTTTTTCCAAAGCAGTAGCGACCAGAGGAAGTTGGCGCTGAAAGACAAGCTCAGAAAAATAAAAATGGAGAAGGGCAACAGTATTCCAAAATATCTCACGAAGTTTGTCCACTGTAGGGATGAACTGGGAAGTGTGGGGATTAATGTTGATGATGAAGAATTAGTGAGCTTGGCTCTCCTTGGGCTTCCGAAGAGTTGACATAGCTATGAAGACTCTGTCAATGGACGGGAGAAACTGCCGGGATGGGAGCGACTTTGGCCGGATCTTGTGCAGGAGGAGATAAGGCGAGGTACCAGGGATGGCTCTTCATCGAAGAATGAAGATGAAGATAATTTCAATTTGGCTTCCAAAGAAAGGAAGGGGAAGGGGAAGAAATTTCCTTCAAAATTTGAAGTTAAAGGAAAGAAGTAGGATTTGTCCAAGGTGAAGTGTTTTCACTGTCACGAACATGGGTATTTCGCCACTAACTGCCCATAGAAGAAGAAGAACAAGAAGGCTGTTGGAGCTGCAGCTGGAGAGGCCTTAGCCTCGCAATTTGAACTTGATTTTTCTTTGATCGCATGCTTGGTTTCAAGCTATATGGGATCAGTGTGGTATCTTGATAGTGGTGCATATTTCCATATGACAGGAGACAAGGAGTTGTTTAGTGACTTGGAGGAGGACATTAAAATGAATATAGAGATGGGCGACGATGGTTGATACAGTGCGACCGGCATTGGGACCATTACCTTTGAGAGGGATTTTGGTAATCCATTCTTGTTGAAAGATTTTATGCATGTTCCAGGTCTAAAGAAGAACTTGGTCTCGGTCGTAGTGTTGGAAGACAAAGGTTATGATGTTGTTTTTAGTGAGGGAAAAGCCTTTCTTCGACATAAAAAAACCGGGTCAAACCAAGAAGATAGGGATTCAAGTTAATAATCTCTACAAGATGGAGGTAGATGGCTATGTTGCAATGGTGGGCAAAGCAGAAGAAGTGGTGAGCTGGGATGAGGGCGAATTATGGCACAGGAGATTGGGCCATCTTCACCATGGCGCTTTGAAGATTTTGTAGTAGATTTCTACTAGACTTCCCAAGGGTACTCTTGCGCAGTCAGATCAGTGCAAGGGATGTACTATGGGTAACTTTGTGAAGACTACCTTTCATGAGAAGGAGAACCATGCTTCGGTGATCCTGGAGAGAATTCACACAGACGTGTGTGGACCTTTTTCGGTTTCTTCAACAGAAAAACACAGGCATTATGTTATATTTGTTGATGACTATTCTCATAGATGCTGGATCTTCTTCATGCAGAAGAAGAGTGAAACATTCT
Source organism: Pinus albicaulis (assembly GCA_034641835.2). Lineage (NCBI taxonomy): Eukaryota > Viridiplantae > Streptophyta > Pinopsida > Pinales > Pinaceae > Pinus > Pinus albicaulis. The sequence continues at coordinate 31,326 of JAXQQM020090065.1, forward strand.
CAAAGTTCTGTGAGTTTAAATCATTGGTGGAGAAGGAGACGGGGAAGCAAGTGAAAGCTCTACGGAGCGATAATGGTGGTGAATACATCTCGGGAAAATTCAAAGAGTTCTGTAGCAAAGAAGGAATTCGAAGAGAACTCATAGCACCTCATAACCCACAGCAGAATGGGGTCACGGAGAGGAAGAACAGAACGATCGTGGGTGCTGCATGAGCGATGCTGCACGACCAAGGCCTACTGATGCACTTGTGGGCGGAATCATTCAACACTGTGGTTTATGTGCAAAACCGTTGCCCTCATAGAGTACTTGGCATGAGTACACCTGAAGAATATTTTACTGGTAAGAAGCCTAATATTTCTCATTTGAATATTTTTGGCTCATCTATTTACATTCATGTGACAAAGGATGCCAGGAAGAAGTTGGAGCTGGCTACAGAAGTTGGGATATTTGTGGGGTACACAGAAACACCCCATAATTATCGAGTGTATTTTCCAGACAATTGGATGACTGTGGTACAACGGGATATAAAATTCAATGAGGTGAAATCCATGAATTTGTCATTTGAGAGGGAGCTACACTTGCATGCAGAGGAGGAACTTATTGTTCCCAAAGATGAACCTCTAGATGTGGATCAGCCATAGGAGGAGATTCATGGGTGGAGGAGTCCACTCATGCAGAACCAAACATTAGACAAGGCAGAAAGCGGACCACATAAGCTTAGAGACTGAAGCTTGATGCGGTACAGAATGTAGGAGTCCATACATTAGAGCGCACATAGAGACAGTCACCTGACTAATTTACTGGATACATGGCTCTTATGAGCAAGTGTATCGTGACAAAGCCATCTTCTTTTGAAGAAGCAGTGCAGGAGCCCACATGGGTAGATGCCATGGTGGAGGAGTATGACTCCATAATCAGAAACAGTGCTTTGGAGATTGTTCCAAGGCGGGTGGGTAAATCAGTTGTAGGATCAAAATGGATCTAAAAGGTAAAGCAAGCGGCTGATGGGAGCATCGAGAAGTACAAGGCGAGATTTGTTTCTCGGGGCTTCTCACATATTGAGGGGATTGATTATGAAGAAACCTTTGCACTCGTTGCATGATATTCTTCCATAAGGACCATCCTTTCTCTCTCATCGTAGATGGGTTGGCACATTCGTCAGATGGATGTGAAGACTGTGTTCCTTAATGGGATAATTGAGGAAGAGGTGTACATTGGGTAGCTTGAAGGATTTGAGATCTACAGTAGTAAGTCGCATGTGTGCAGGCTCAAAAGAGCGCTGTATGGGCTGAAGCAAGCACCACGTGCTTGGTACACACATATCAACAATTATTTCACTGGACTTGGCTTCACCAAGAGTGAGGCGGATGAAAACGTGTACCCAATTGTGGTGGAGGGTAAGATTTTAATCATTGTTCTTTATGTTGATGATTTAATACTAACGAGTGATGTGCAGTTGATACACTCATGCAAGGAAGATCTTGAAAAGGAGTTTGAGATGAAGTATTTGGGCCTCCTTCATTATTTCCTTGGATTGGAAATATGGTAGCGGGAAGGTGAACTGTTTGTGTCTCAAGGCAAGTATGCTCGGGAGATACTAGAGAAGTTTCACATGCAAGGCTTCAAGCCTATCGACACTCCTCTTCCAAGAAATTGGAGGAAAGAGGATGCTACATCGACGGAGGTAGTGGATTCCACTGTTTATCGAGAGTTGGTGGGTTCTCTCAGGTATTTAGTTAATACAAGACCGAACATATGCTATGTAGTGAACCAACTTTCACAAGCGATGGTTAATCCTACCAAGCTCTTTTGAAAGGCAGGCAAGCATGTCCTGAGGTATCTCAGGGGCACATCTGAGTATGGTTTATGGTACAGACAGACGGATGAGGTGAAGTTGCATGGATTCACAGATGCAGATTGGGTAGGAAACCCAACAGACAGAAAGAGCACATTAGGAGGGATTTTAAGTATCAGATCTACAACATTTTCTTGGTACAACAGGAAACAAAGATCTGTGGCACTCAGTTCAGCGGAAGCAGAATACATGGCAGCAAGTCAAGTTGCATGTGAGGCTATCTGGATGAGGAAGATCCTGGTTGGTTTGTTCGGTTCACATTTAGATCCTACAGTGATACATTGTGATAATCAAAGTTGCATTAAACTCTCGATTAATCCTGCGTTTCATGATAGATATAAACATATTGATATCTGGTATCATCATATCAGATATTGTGTGTAGCAGAAGATCATGTTGCTTCAGTACATTCCTACGGAGGACTAGGATGTAGATATTCTGACAAAGGCACTCACCAGGAGCAAATTCGAATACCATAGAGGCAGGATCGGGGTGAAGGATAATCCCTATCTTGTTGAGAGGGAGTGTTGAGATTCAACAAAATGATGAGCTTAGTGAAAAGAGTCGCCTTCACTAAGTGGGTTCGCAGGCTATTTTTGATGCAAGTCTATTTTTAGACATGGTGATCATATTTCAGAAGTTGCAGGATGCTATTTGTGGATGGTTGGTCAAGTTGGAAAAATAGATGAAATTCTATTTTTAGAATATTGGGCGAAGTCTATTTATAGATTGTCGATCTAAAAATAGAATGGCCGATTATTATTAGCTCTTAATAATAATCCGAAAATAAACAACAACTTATTCTCTTGGAGCACTTAGTTTCAGTGCACATATTTGGAAAATCAGTGGGCTGAAGGAATTACGAAATTCCTATGGTTTACTGGTGGTTCATGCATGGAGGACTCCGTTAGAACTGAAGTGGCAAATTTATGATAGAGTTGGAAGAGTAGTTCATGGAGTTGTTATTTAGTTTAACTTTGTTAATGGAGTTAAACTCAGTTGAGCTAGTTGTATCTAGTCTAATTGAATGATACACTAGTGAGAGTGGAATGAATTAATTATTTAATTAATTCACAGATAATAACTCATTAATCAACTGAACAATACAACAGTTAACTACAGTGCATGTCAGTTCCAGTGGAGACCCAGTGGAGAGATAGGTGAAAGGGTAAGATGGACTATCTGTTGCGACTATAGTGATGCATTTATTGCACCACACACACATTGGAGTTGCCAATGAGGATTGCGAAGTCAAGGCAAGGGTAATTCGAATTCATTCAGAGCTATTCTTCAGTAGGGATTGCGCAGTGGAGGCAGGCTAGTAGGTGGCAAGAAATCGGTGCATGGATTTGCAGATTTCTTCTGATTAGTGTGTGATGATTGATTGTACTGAGAGCTTGATGTACTAAGCTTTGTATGAGATTGTTACATGATCTCCATGATACATAATATATGATAGTTGGGGTTTTCAACTTCAGGCTTTCCCGTTAAACAATTGTGTTATGTGCGATTGTTTTTATTGCTTCATGTGTTTGCAATTGAATGTTTAATTTCCGCAAAAGATTAACAGTGGAAGGATTCTGTATTCAACAAGAAGATAAATATTGTTAGATCAGGAGAATCTGGATATATGCATGCATCTTGTATATAATTTGTACAGTTTTAGGGCAAGTAAAGGCTCATTGGAAAGAGGAAAAATTCCTCTTACAAATGGTCTAGGACTCATTGTGATAGGCTTCCTCCAAGATGACAAAATTTATTTTTCTTTATAACTGTCCCTGAATTTTTATGTGCGGGAAGTGATTAGGACATCAAGAGGTCATTAGTTCTCCTTCATTTTTATGACTCCAACTATGTCTTTATATTATTTCCACGTCATCATGAGGTCCAGCAATGAGTGTATCATCAATGTCATCACATAATGGTGCAGTGATATGTTATAGTGCAGCCTTTATTAATTTGTTATTAGGAAAGCTCCAAAGTAGTCTTTCAACCATGTCATCAAGACCATTATCAAGTGTGGTCATTCAAGGGTATGACATCATCACGTGTATGGCTTCATAAAGTATAGTCATCCACATCAGGGTAAGGAAATCATCCAAGTTCTAGGCTTCTTCATCAAGAGTAAGCACATCATCATGATTTCTAGGGCTTCTTCACGAGATTATGGTGCCTTCATGGACATATAGGGAATTATGATCAATAGGAATTTAGGACAATACTTCTTCAGACTTTGACATCATAATTAATGGTCTCCTAGTCAACCAAGAGTCATGGCATCATCATCTAGAACCAGGCATCTCAAGAATATTGACATCTCAGTCAATGCCACATTGACATCAATGACAACCTTGATAAACAAGACTTGTCTGAACTCTCATCCCTTTGCATGATAGCATTGTGATAAATCCTAAGTGTTCGGGAGAAGGAATGCTTTTTGAGCTTCGGTGAAGGACTCAGATTTTCACCTAAGGATGCCTCCAACATCAAGGCCTGGGTTGTAAGCTCTCCTTTTATAATTTATCAATAATAACATCTGATGTTTGCTTTCTATATTTTTCTAAATGTTTATGAAAATATTATGGTACTCCTAGATCTGCTAGATAGCTAGTGTTTATGTTATTATGTATTGTATCATGTTTTTTGTTGTCTCTTGATCATCCGAAGGTATTCACGTGCCATCAGTAGCAGGAAGCGGGCCTACAAGGATCGTGGATTGAGGTCACCATCAATGGATCCAAGTGTAGCATTGGGAAAAAGGTATTTATGTCTCTTTCCTCTTTGCATTGCAAACATTAGTTAAGAGAGCTTTACATTAGAAAGAATATCGTGTTTCCAGACCCACTCTAGGGATAGAGAGATCACCTCTGTTTTCAGAGGGGATTTATCTTGACAAGAGAACTTGTGACTCTGCTGGGGAGCTTTAGCCTTTTTTTCCTCCTTCCCCGAATTGATATTGGACCAGTTTCACCGATTTTTGAAATTTAAATCTACTTAGGCCTATGTCAGCTTATGTAAGGATTGATAGTCACTTCATTGTGTCAGGTTTGGTGTTTATGCGAGAGAATTTTTATTTTTTCCTTGTTTTTAGCGACCAACGCCCTTTCTGTTTGCATAGTAGCGTTGACAACACTGTTGTATATAGTACATCCATGCTGATTGGAATTTTATCACCCTTCTGCTTAGAACATAAGCGCTGATCTCATACCTAGGAAAATTTGAGTTTCCCTTTTGATTTTCCAGTGTGTCCTGACCCTTGAAGGAATTCTGTGAGGTCTCAGTGATCCCCTTGTTGTTTGTTTGACTTACTTGTCTTCTTTCAGCGAGTATTTTTCGTCTCTTTGATTTATTTGTAAGTTTGGGAATTCTTTTCCATTTCAAAAACCCTTTGTTGCATTGTTCTTGCCTTGTTTCGAAGTGAATTGTTGTATGCTATGGTCATCTCTGCATCTATGATTTTCCCTTCGATTTAGTGTCAAGCACAAGATCACAATTTGTTTGGCACATAAGTCTAGAAGAGTGTGTTTTTTGTCTAAATTCAAAAGAAATTGGAAGTTATTTTCATTGAGTTTTGATTTAGATTTTCTTTATCATTTTAAGAAGAGCGAAAATCATTTGATTCGTGCATTCTTTAAAGTGATTTTTGTTTGGTTCGATTGAAAGAAAAGTGAAAGGATTTGAATTTATTATTTTGTTCATTTGTTTTGATTTTGATTACATTTCAAAGTGAAAAACAAAAAAAAAATTTGTGCATCTTAATGAAAAGAAAAGCATTTTCATTTTTCAATAATTTGCATTTGTTGGGAAAAGTGAATTCGATTGAAAAGAATTTCATTTCGTAACTTTGAACTAGTTTGGGGAGCATTATTATTGTTGCATTGATTGCGTTCTTGCTTGTATCTCTTCCCTAAATATTTTATGATTGATCGAAGTGGAAAACTTTCTTTTTTTTCATTTAGTCTACACCGTAAGGATTCAAGTGAAATTTTTTTGAGCCTTGAAACTGAAACTTTAATCAAGAACAACTTAAAATTAAACCAATTTACATTAAGGAGCATTGGAATTAATGGGAATATTTAGTGGTCTAGGCTAGAGACGTGTTCCTACATCGTTAAACATAGGAGTTGTCGCTAACGGTCTGCATTACAACCCGGGGGTGATATCCCGTCCCATGTATGGAAATGATATTGATGTATGATAAGTATATTCGGGTTGCTCTCATCAAACGGTTATGCATAAGGCAACACTGATATGGAATGGACTCCCACGTACCGTCATGTATATTTGGAGAGACACCACTAGGTTTCAAGCCTACCATAGGTAAATGAGTCAACCGCCTTGTAGACGTGATACACCAAACACAACATTCAGGGAGATTGGCTGCCGTACGTTAATTCCTTGGTTATTTTATATCATTTATCACCAAGGTCTATATTGCAGTTCAGGGATACTTGGTAAACCTTTATGGCTAGCATGCCCTTTTGATTTATTTTTTGTTAATTCTAAAAGTAATTTCCCACGAAAACATCTTACCCATGCAGTTCTCCAACATCATTATTTCTTGTTGAATTGTAAATTTGTTCACCTACTCCTTATTTTATCTTATTTTGAAAGTTCATCGTGGCTGAATCGTCTAATTATCCCATTCCCTACTCTGAAACTCCTCCTGAGGTCCCTCAGTTTTTGGTTGGACCCCTTGAAGTGCAAGGTGAGGAACTTGGAATTGTCATCAAATTTCAACCCATATAATCTCGACCACCACTTGACGATTCTTCTTGGATGACATCATAAGATTTTGAGCTAGAAAGCCCCGAACCATCTGCATAGTTCCGGCCTTTCCTCAAAATTCGCTCTTTGATCTGATTGTGGTCTCGCCTCAACAACCTTATAGCGCTTTTGATCAACCCATAATCCATTTTCGCACTTCTCCAGTAGAATCTCGCTTTGTTGGCCGTCGGTTGTTTCCTGACCAAATGGCATCCAATGCTAACAATGTTCCATTTGTGAGCGCTCCTCAAGGCACTCTTCAGGAAACCTTTGGCTCTTTTATCTTGGAATTGCTTCATCGGGTTTTCCCTTTGAGGGAGAGCTGTTCGAGCCCACACCTCACGATTAAGGTAGTGGGACTGAAATACCGTCTAGTCATGTTGCAT
>JAXQQM020067918.1:0-70466 GCA_034641835.2 Pinus albicaulis
GACCTTGTTGAAGAGGTAAATCCCCTCTGCGGACAAAGGCGATCCCTACTAGCCCAGAACGGGTCTAGCAACAATCATCAAATGCTACAGCGCAAGTTCCTAATTGCGAATAAACAGACCAACGATGGAGGCCTACCTGGAGTCCAATGCTATGATTCGTAGAAGAGACAGCGTTCCCGTTCCTCAGCCTCGGCAGATCACGATCCCCACGATCTCCGTGAATGGACACCTGCACATGCAAGAAACAACACGAATACAAGCATAAAATCTAGAATACACAACTATATATCAGTTGAAAAAGGATATAACTCATCATCATCATAAGTGAAAAATGGAGTGGAACCATAACCAGTAGTCATTCATTAATAAGCAATCGAAAGAGAGTACAACCAATGTTCTGACGCTGAGGTCTCCTTCGGAGGGGTCTCCAGTCGTACACGTCTCGCAAAGCCTGCCAGGGATGGGACAAGCCTCTCTTAGAGTCTCTCGACGATAGTCTCCTTGCTTGAGTTTGGCCTTAAGGGAAGGATGAGGGCTCTTGCAGCATGAAGGCTCTTGGGAATTTGAGAACTTGGAGATTCAAGACTTGGGCACTTCAAGACTAGCTTGCAATGGCAATGAGCAAGCTTTTATAGATGGAGGAAGGGGAGTTGGGATCCCTATAATTGTGGGATTGGCCCTATCTTCAAGGAAGCTTTCATGAGAGGTGGAAAACCACTTCTCTTTCATGGAACTCCCGAAGCCAAACCTCCCAACTCAAGATAGATAATAGTTTCTGAGTCTGTTGAAACGAAACTTCCGCCATTCTTATTTTAAAAACACTCCTTAAATTGGCTGGTGCGACTGCGACTCTGGGACAGAGCGCCATTTGGTGCGGCCTCTTTGTAGGATTTTCCTCATTGGCGCGAGTGCTGAACTGGCTACCCGCGCCAATGCAAAAAGGGATGTTTTTATGGTTTTTTGCAAGGAGATGTCTTCAGGGCAATTGAAGCTCATGTTTAGAGGAATGCAATGATAATGGTTTCAAGGCATGACATTGCTCACAGGTCACAAAATGGTCCCTCCAATGTGCGGGACGGGGAAAGGTAGGGACGGTGACAAATTACTGTGTAACAAATGCCCCCTAAAGCATGAGGCCCGAGAGAGAGAGAGGAGTGAAATGCTTTACGAGAACATGTCCAACTGAAACTCCGCCGGCGGAAAACCTGCGTGGAGAAATACAATTGATATCTCAAGTACATGATGTATATGCGGTATGGGAGCAGCCATCCGAAACAGAGTATACTATAATCCAGATCCAAGGTATGGACGCAGCCATCCAGTGAGGATCAATAAATAGACTCAGGTATGGTCGCAGCCATCCAGTGAATAAGTCATGTAAATAATAATCCACAAAATCGCAGCCTGGATTACAACAGATACAATCCAGGGTCTTGCGCTCCATCTCGACCCGAACAAAGTACAAGTTCAAGCATGCGAATATGTGAGCTGAAGTTGAACATGCAAGAACATCGTCTGATTACCAGCCAATGATGAGAGCTGTTAACAGACGTGAGAGGAACCACCAATAATGACGATGGCCCTCAAGGTACTACAGGTACAATATACGACATGTGAATCAATGAGCTGGCGTCGAACACCCATAGAATCACTCAATCGGAGGCCAATGATGAGAACCTCACGTCGAATGTGACGAACCTGCCATTGAGGCATGCAGGCTCCAAGGTACCATAAGGGAGTCTCTAGATCAGCTTCCTAGATAATGAGCTGAAGTCGACAGGAAGTGACCTTGATCGAAGGTGGGCCATAATGTTTCCCACATCATCGACATGAGACAGAGGAACATGATGTTTTTGTTGTGAATCAGGACCATATGAGAATCAGAGGAAGGTTGATATTTGCAGAGGTCAACTTCTCTTGTACATATAACGGCACAAATAGCGGTTTTGGCAGTATTTGACATCAACGGATCAGAGGTCATGGTGACGAGGCAATGAGCAGAGGAGAGGTCAAAAAGGATTATCCAAACCCACGGAAGCAAGTGAAAAACGAGATGAGATGTCCCCAACCCGACACGAATGCAGACAAGTGCCATGTTCAAGAGCGACATACTGTCGACACGACAATGATGATGGTTCCATTTTTTCCCCCACCATTTCTAGCAAGTACCCCAATTATTTTTGATAACAAGCTTGAAGGGGATAGCATATGATTGTAATATAAGTTCGCCCTTCGAGCGAATCCATCCTAGTACATTTAACGAGCCCTAGGAAGGAGGAACTCGGAGAACGTCATTTTGATTGAATCCAATGTCATCAGGGTTTAACGAGTCTAACAAAGGAAGAACTCGACGTCTTTTCATGTTTAGAGAATTTGAAAAGACAGCAGAAAAGTAAACTCCAAATGTCCCTTTTCGTAAATAGTTCCTCAGATCTGAAAAGGTAGAAAACAATATCCAAGAAAACCTCCTAGTCGCGATAGGCTAGGGTATTCCTTTTTCGTAAATAATCTATCCCAGCCTGAAAAAGGGGTAAACGTATACTGGGTAGATGTCGTTTCGCAGCCACTTTAACGAGATTGAAACGACAAGGGCCTCGACAATCTTTTCATGTTTAGAGAGTTAGAAAAGAGCTGAAAGATGACTCCAAAGTGACTTTTTCGTGTTTTTACTGAGTCCGAAAAAGTATAAAATACAACTCGTTTCGCCGTTTACGTTGCATAAAAACCTGTTGCTGCACAGAAAGGCAAGCGTAAAATCCATTTTCGACAAAACATACGAATTTTTAATGAAAAATGACTTTTTAAACTTAAAATAGAGCTCAAAAAGTTATAAATAAGTCTAAATGGTAAAAATTAAAATTAATTTTACTTTTTACCTGAGTGAAGAGCAACATTGGTCCATTTACTGTGCAAACTTCTGGCGGCGATTACGACCGATCCGGGCCACCATTCAGAGTTCCGTCAGTTCCAGGTAAAAGGCGCTTCCTCATACTTCATTTCAATCCATTTTTTAATAGTTTTCCATCATGAAATAGACTTCTGTGGCAACTTTTTGAATTTTTAGGGCTCCGCTCATTGGCGCGGGTATCGGGCACGGACTCGCGCCAATGGGCTTTTATATGCAAAAGGCTCGCGCCAACTGGCGCGACTGTTCCTAAAACAGCCGCGCCAGCGGCCGAACCCAATTTTCTGCCTAAAAATTCAACATTTTGATCAATTTGAATGGATTTTGATCTTTCATTAGTTGCATGGTGTGTTTGATCAAAATCTTTGAGTGTGTTTGATATTTTCTCTTATCGTTTTTGTCACAGTGGCGGAACCCTCGGTTTCATCTACTGGTAGTCCTTACACGGAAAATTCATCAGAGGTTTCCCAATCCTCTGCTGAACCACAGCAGCCCTTTGTTTCCGAGTTTCTTGACGGGGGACCGGTTCTTTTTGAGCAACCCTTTGGGGGACTAGTTGAGTTCGATTGGCCCTTTTCGGACCCTGTGTCTGAATTGAGATTAGGAGCTGATTTCCTTTCTCTTACATCGGGTTCGGCTTTTATTGCTGCTGTATTTCCTCCTAGTCCTCACCGTCTATTGCGAGATCTAGCGGCGGGCTCAACCATGAGTGATTCTGGTGAGGAAATCCCAACGTCTGGTGAAGACTATAAGCTCTTCCCACGAAGATTGTTTCCGGGAGACAACTCTGAAACGACTGTTATGTCAACAACCAGTCCCTCATTACCACCGGGGTACAGGTCTTTGAGTCAGATTATTTCCACCGTAACCTCTATGGGAGTGTCAGCTCCTTCTCCGAGGCCAGCTGCTCCTTCACCCGGGGTGTCTCCTCAGACGCCCGTTACTTCTGTACCTGTTTGGCCCACTGTTTGTGTGGCCGCCTCTTCACCTGTTGTCACAGCACCCTCTGCCAGGGCTATGCCATCTCCTGAAGATATATATTTAGCGACTGCTATACCGGAGAACATCTCTCCGGAGGAGTATCGGTTGTCCCTACAGCAGCTGAACCCCGAGGTTGGACCATCCTTCCAAGATCCCAACCGCTCTTAATTTTCGCACTATGCACAGGATGGTACACCCGTGTATGCTTTTCCAGGTCAGTATGATGAGCACGGGGACATTTTACGTCTACCCGCTCCTGAGGCTTACCTCCATGCTCAAGGTTTACCTTATAACCAGGCTTATAACCCGCAAGGGCAACCTTTCCAAGGCCAACCATCGAGCCAACCTGGCTATCCTTATGACCCACAGGGGCAGCCCATGCAAGGCTATCCTGCGGGCTAGCAAGGGCCATCGTACGGTCCGCAAGGACAGTATTACAGCCCTTTCGGTCAACCCGTTTAGCCTCAGCCGGGGTACCAACCGGGACCGGTCTATGGTCTTGGGGGGAAAATCCAGCCTTCTCCACCAATGCAACCACAATATCCTGTTGTTTCTAACGTTGCATATCAGCCGGGACCATCCTATGGTTCTGCTCCAGGTCAAACCGGTTTCCAGCAGCCACCTGGCCCTGTTCCTCCACCAGGCCAACCGGCCCATCCGGCACAACCTGGTGTTCCACCTCCAGGCCAACCGGCCCATCCGGTACAACCTGGGGCTCCTTCACAGCCAGGTTAGCCTGTGCAATCGGCGCAGCCTGTCTATCCGGGTCAGCCTGTTCATTCAGGGCAACCCTCTCAGTTGGGTCAACCTGTTCACTCAGGGCAGCCTGCTCATTCCATTAACCCTGCCCAGCAGCCGATTCATTCGATGCCGCAGCCAAATCAACAGTTGCGCCCTAATTATCAGGCTCCGTAGGGTTCCACTTTTCAGCAGCCGACTTATCCTCAGGGCGGTTATTATCCTCATGGTCAATCACAACCGAATTATAACCACCCCAGAGGCTCTCAGTATTATCCTCCTCCACCCTGTTCTACCTACACTCAGCAGCCAAATCCAAATGCTGCTTATACTGGGCCGACGCATAATCAGGGTCCGTACTCTGGTTATCAAGCCCCACACACTGGTTACCAGCATCCAAATCAGTCTGGTTATATGACCTACACCCCCTACGGTCATAATCCTATGGGACAGAACCCATGGGGGCAAGGATATTCACAACCATTGTGGAGTATGGGTACCGGTCCTCATCCCGGGCCTGGCATGCCGGTCAATCCGCCATTGCCGTTCCTGGCCACATTGGAGTTGCCGGATGTTTCAAAATTGACCAATGATCCGATTTTACATAATCCGTATTGGCCTCCGGTTCCTACCAAGATACCAGGTGATTGCCCCAAGTTTGAGGGGAAAGCTGGAGAGGACCCCCAAGCGCATGTGATGACGTATCATCTTTGGTGTTCGTCTAACTCTTGGGTCGACGATTCGATTCGTCTGCGCCTTTTCCAGCGCACTTTAACAGGAGCTGCTGCTAAGTGGTACATCGAGTTATCCCGTGGTATCTTCCAAGATTTCAATTCCTTAGCCATGGCTTTTCTAACGCACTTTCAGTTACCGGTTCATTACGAAGCCGGGACGCACCTCCTGACTTCTTTGAAGCAGGACAAGGCCACTCACATTTCCGATCACATTCATGAGTGGCGGCACCGTCGTAGACTGATCAAGTTTCATATACCTGATCAGATACTAACTCACTGGTTCACCACCTCCTTCGTGAACAAAATCGCCCAAGATATTGCGATGGGAGCGTGTGTGACGGAGGAACAAGCCATTGCGCGTGCCCAATATCTAGATCTTGTGTATTCTCAGTCTGGCATGCTTTATGATATCTTCCCTGATGCCCCATGGTCCGAAACCTCTAAGGCTCCACCTACCCCCACAGTGGATGGTTTCATTGGTTCTGTATCTTAGAATTCGAAGAACTCTTCGAATGGGAAGCAAAAGTCTAATTCTTCCAACAATACTCCTGCTAGTCCCGCCCCATCAAATTCTGGCAAAACCGCGGAGGTGAATGCCGTTCAGGCCAATCCTACGGAGAAAACCTCCAAAGGGAAAAAGAAGGGCAAAGGTAAATCCAAATCCGATGCCCCGAGGCCAGAATCCAAATCTCGTACTGAGGATGGTTCTCAGCGTAAACCGAAGTACCCCTGCCTCATTTGTGAAGGAGACCATTATACTAAGGAGTTTCCACGACGATCCGAAGTTAGTCAACTTCTCAAGGGCTCAAAAGGGACTCCGGCAGTTCTTAAGGAGCCATTCCCGTCTCAGCAGACCTAGATGGTCGAACAGTCGTCACCATCTGCACCATTTGGGTCCCAAGTTTTCATGATGAAGGTTGCTGCACCTATCTCTGTCGCTACGCGTTCGAAGGATTACAGCGAATCGCGGCAGGCACCCGGGAAGGCAGTTGCGGATGGACCGCCTCCCCCACCTGTCTCCGGTTCGTTGGAAATCGAGAAGCCTACTCCTGAACCCGTTGTGAAGCCACCTTCTAAAGGTGTTCTTCGAAGATCTTCTTATAATCCGAATGCTCGTGCTGCTCAACACTACAGCATTGTTGAGGATTTGGCACAGGCACCTTCTGCTATGTCTGCACTAGAAGTTCTTCAAAGTTGTCCTTCGCAACGGAAGGCTTTATTGTCTGCGATCGGTGGCATTGATCCCGCCGATTCGAGTCTTCTCACATTCGATTTAGAGAATTTCTCCCCCCGACTTCCACATCAGATAGCTCTTGTTATTCAAGTCGGGATTAACGGTCTTAATATCCATAGGGCCGTTGTGGATGAAGGTGCTTCTACCTGCGTCATGTCATCCGCTTGCTGGAAGGCCATTGGCTCTCCAGCCCTTGCGTCATCTCCCAATGCCCTCGAGGCATTTGATGGTCGAGAATCCAAACCCCTGGGTGTTCTCGAGAGTTTAGCGATCACTTTACAAGGGAAGACTGTCAACGTGGAAGTAGAAGTAGTCGACGCCATGCTCAACTACAATATACTTCTTGGCCGTAGCTGGACCCATGCCATGCTATGCGTGCCATCCACCGTCTTTCGACTTCTTAAGTTCCCTCACGAGGGCAAAATCGTCATGGTGGATCAGTTGTCCTTCTTCACCTCCACTTCCAAGAACAACGTACCATACGTGGATCAGATTCTGAATCCCCCTGATAGTGTAGGACCCGGTCTCTTCAAAGACCACGTCCTCATGGGTATCTTTCCCGCACCACCACCGCACACCGCTCAAGTTAACATGATTTCCAGGTCCGATGACCCCTGGCTTATTCCTACGCCTGAGCAGGTGTTTGAGTTTGGAGAATCAATGCCCTTGACTCCAGTAGAGATTAGCTACTGTGAAATTGTTGCCGCATCTGATCCTCCACCTCCTCAGCATGCTCCTTTGAGCATGGCTCTAGATGTTTACTCTCAATCCCCCTGGCTTGGTCAGGCTGATTCACCTGATCCTCTCAAAGAGACTTTTCCTTCCGATGAAGCCATCATTGAAACTATGTCTCTCGAGGAGCTACCTTGGGGCGATGGACATCATCGCTCCTCTTTTATGCCTAGCTTGGGGGCAATGTCTGATTGTCTGGAGCGTTATGCATATCAGGTTCCTACTCCTCCTCTCCAAATTCCCATCTTGACGCACGAGGTTTTTTCGGAGGGAAACCTGAGTAATATCACCCAAACCATCCCGATCAACATCTCTGTCAAACCGGGGATCGTTGAGAATATTCACGTGGGAGTGACTTGTTCTCCTGATGAGATTCAAGTCTATACTGATATTTTCAAAGAATTCAGAGATGTGTTCGCCTGGTCCTACGAGGAAATGCCGGGGATTGATCCCAGTATCGTAGTGCATGAGATTCGAACCTATCCAGGTGCGAAGCCGGTGCGCCAATGCTTACGCCCCATGCATCCTCGGAAAGCCATTGCAATTAAGGCAGAATTTGAAAAACTTCTGAACGCGGGCTTTATTTATCCCATCCCCCTCACAGAATGGGTTTCTAACATTGTTCCTTTTGATAAAAAGCAGGGTACTATTAGGGTCTATGTTGATTACCGCGACATCAATCGCGCCTGTCCAAAAGATAACTATCCCACTCCGTTCATAGATCAGATTATCGACGAATGTGCCAGAAGTGAGATTTATTCCTTGATGGACGGTTTATCAGGGTATAATCAGATCAATATTGCACCTGAGGATCAACATAAGACTACATTCATCTGTCCGTGGGGTACTTTCGCGTATAAAAAGCTCCCGTTCGGCTTGAAGAACGCTGGAGCCACTTTTCAGCGTGCGATGTCTTATGCTTTCCTTGACATTCGCCATATCGTTAAACCTTATCTGGATGACTTGCCAGCTCATTCAGCTAGGCGAGAGGATCACCTTGAACACCTCCGCCAGATTTTCCTCTGCTGTAGGCGCTACAATATTAGGCTCAATCCTCATAAGTGCATCTTCTGCGTGGATTCTGGCCGTCTTTTGGGATTCATAGTCTCCAAAGACGGAATTCGCCTTGAACCTTTAAAAGTCAAGGCTATCATCAACCTCCCATCACCCTCCTCGTTATATCAGTTACAGAGTCTGCAGGGAAAAGCGAACTTCCTTCGACGCTTTATCCCGAACTACGCGGAGGTGGCTAAAGGATTCACACGCCTATTAAAGCAGAATGTTCCCTTCCATTGGGACGAAATTTCTCAGCAATCCTTTGAGAAGCTAAAGACGTTATTGGTTAATGCTCCTTTGCTTTGTCCCCCTGATTACCGCCGCGATTTCACTTTATATCTCGCCGCCATGTTTAGCACCATTGCTATGGTTCTAGTGCAGGATGATGATGATGGTAATGAACATGTCGTTTATTATCTATCGCGAAACCTTCTCGATACGGAAACACATTATGCTCACGTCGAGAAGTTGGTGTTAGCCGCAGTACACGCTGTGCAGCGCTTTCGCCATTACATCCTGTTGCGTACGATAACAGTGGTTTCGGATTGCAACCCCATGACATATATTCTCTCTAGAAAATTGCTGGGGGGAAAATACTCCAAATGGATTGTTATCCTGCAGGAGTTTGACTTAGAGTTCACTACCGCTAAGTCAAAGAAATCACTGGTTTTCGCCGATCTTATATGCTCGCTCCCGACAGACTCCATTCCTTCACTTTCCGAGGATCATATCCCGGACGAAACTCTTTTCCTCATCAGTACTCGCGACCCTTGGTATGGTGACATAATCGTGTATCTTCAGTCCTCCACATTTCGGTCTGAGTTGACTAAAGATGCTCGACGTCGAATTCGGCATAAGTCTCAACCCTACCGCATCGTAGGAGATACCTTATACCGTGTTGGAGTAGATTCGATGCTCCGTCGGTGCCTAACCTTGGAAGAGGCTGAAAGGGTTCTAAATGACTGCCACAGTGGCGCCTGTGGTGGACATATGTCCGGATATGCTACTGCTCAGAAGTTTCTGCGAGCAGGTTATTTTTGGCCGTCAATATTCAAAGACTGTATCGTTGCAGTCCGTAAATGTCACACGTGCCAGGAGTTTCAGCGCAAGATGCGCGCGCCGCCTCTCCCTTTGCATCCTGTTATTACCGTCGGCCCTTTTGCGAAATGGGGCGTGGATTTTATGACGTGTAACCCTCACTCGGCCGGGGGACATGCGTATATCATTGTCGCTGTCGACTACTTCACCAAGTGGGCCGAAGCGATGCCTACACTAGCTGCCGACGGTAAGACAACTGCCCAATTCATATTCAACCATATCATTGCACGTTTCGGGGTCCCGCAAGCCATCGTTACTGACCACGGTACTCATTTCTGAGATTATATGATGGCTGAGCTGACTTCAAAGTTGGGCTTACGTCACGATAGCTCAACGCCGTATTACCCTCAGGCAAACGGCCAGGTTGAAGCAGTGAACAAGGTTCTGGTCACTATGCTTCAACGAACAGTTTGTATCCACAAATCCAATTGGCACCTCCAACTGATCTTAGCTCTATGGGCATACCGGACATCTGCAAAGAGTGCAACTGGATTCACACCATTTCAATTGGTGTATGGTCTGGAAGCAACTCTTCCGGTTGAATGCGAGATTCCTTCGTTGAAATTAGCTGTGGAACTTCTACCCGACACTTCTACTGAGGAAGAGCGTATTTTGTATCTGGAACGGTTAGATGAAAACCACCACTTAGCTGCTTTAGTTATTGAAGCACAAAAGAAGCGGGTCAAAGCTCACTTCGATCAATCGGTTTCTCCTCGTTCCTTTGTTGAAGGAGACCTCGTCCTCCTGTACGATCAAGCACATGACAAGCTTGGGGCCGGTAAGTTCCAACCTATGTAGCATGGGCCCTACATAGTAAAACGCATTTTGAAGAACGAGGCTTATGAGCTTATAGATTATGAAGGAGTTCCGCTGGCGCAGCCTAGAAATGGGCTGTACCTCAAAAAATACTATGCCTGAAGTGATTTTTGGTGTGGTGTGTGTACATAAGTGTGTGTTTTTCATTTGTGTACATGTGTGGTGTGGTTTGCAATGTAAACATCTTTCTGCTGATCGGGTCTTCCTGATTGTGCAGATGTCCATTCATCCGTTTGTTGGTTTCGCGGATGGTGCCTCCCACAGTACCAGGAATCTGTCTTCAGCAGCCTGGGTAATCTACGATCCTGCTGGTGAGTTGGTCAACCTGCGAGGTGTATGTCTGGGACGTACTACAAATAACATCGCGGAATATAGTGCTGTATTAGAATTATTAACCGAGGCTGTAAACCTTGGTATCCGTGAATTACTTGTGTATCTAGACTCGCAACTTGTAGTATTACAACTGAACGGTCATTATTCGGTCAGAAACCCATCCATCTTACCTCTGTATCTGCGTATTCGTCTACTGGAAAGAAATTTTGACTCTATTACATATCAACATATTCCCAGGCATATGAATGCATTAACTGATGCAGTAGCTAATTTGGTTTTAGATAGACATTTGCGCAATTTGTAAATCATCATCACATGAAAAAGAAAGATACATCCAGAAATAGATATGTATATATATATATCGAAATGTTTACATAGTGTGCATCACAGTAAATCAAAAAATATATATGTTCATCTTAATACATCCGGAGACGACATGTCTCTAAAAAAATATGCATGATAAAAGTCCTAGGAGTCTAATCCGCATGGTGCTCATGATAACAAGTAACTGCATGCACTAAGCGTCTCAGAATTCGGTGGAGGCGACTGGGCACTCCCACCGTGTGTCTCTGGTACGCCATCGGTACATTCGCCAGCCGGGCGTAGTTTGGGATCCCTCGGGCGATGCCCTCGAGATTCTGGATTAACTCCCCCCCCCCTCTGCACCCTCTGCCTGAGGATCAGGTGCGGGAGGAGTCCTCCGTGCGATAGGAGACATACCGGCTGGTCTCTCTGGACCCACGTCTGCATACATATAAAATGTGTCAGGAAGAACATGTATTAACAAAAAAAATCATAAAATATAAAATCAAAAAGAGAAGGGGTCATACCCAACTCCTCGTCCCAATCATCTCCCTCTGGCAGTGGGAGATCTGGATCACCAGTGAAATCGGTACCGGCATATGGCCAGTCTTCCACTATGATAAACTGACGCCCCAACCACCCAAAAAACTTCGGCCCTCCAGGACATCTGTTGGCCCCCTCCAGCTCTGGGCATCAGTTCTGCCCAGCGAGCCATTCTTGGCTCTCGTGGAATAGGCTCAGCTACTATGGCCCCTTGGCCCTGGAAGATTGGTAATCATTCCAGAATGAACGATACCAGGATAGAACCATAGCCAAACTGTTTCAGCTTGGCTTGTTTGCATTTGGTCAGTTGCCTCTTTATGTTTATCGTCACTTTTGTGGCCCAGTCGAACAATAGAGGAGTCATACACTCCGAGGCTAACAAAAGTTGGGCCTTTGTGGCCTCGTGCGGTGCCTGCGACCCCGTAGCCCGCGTGATGGTATGTAGCACCACTCTCAGTTCCAGATCAGGAATGGTATGGATGTCCACCTTTCCACTTCCGGATCCCAGTTGTGCCCCTCGGCACACTCGTGCCATCACTTGCTCCATTTTCTCACCAGATGGTCTGCTCCCTGTCAGTATGGGCACCAGACCTCTGCGCGATAATCCGGTTATGAAGTACACGTCAGCAACCTCCAGTTCTAACACTTGGTCTCGCAGTTTGAATACTTGTTCATCTGCGTCCCACATATTGATCAAGTACTGTAGAAGCTCGGGCTGAGCTCGTAAACAAGGTGTTAGGAAGAACTTTTTTAGCCCACAGTTCCTGAGGGCGTTCATTCAAACTTCATTTTCCTTGGCTTGTTCATCCTCTTCACCGTGCTCCCTTTATTTCCACTCAATCACCATTTTGCTCGGTTCACTGCATCAACATGGTCAAAACCCTTAATTAGATCTCTGATGAGCTTCAAATTTCATTCAATTTGATTAAAATGTCGAATTTTTAGGCGAAAATTAAGGTTCTGCCGCTGGCGTGGCTGTTTCCTGAACAGTCGCGCTAGCTGGCACGAGCCCTTTGCATGTAAAATCCCATTGGCGCGGGTTCGTCCCCGATACCCGCGCCAATGAGCGTAGCCGTAAAAATTTAAAAAGTGGCCTCAGAAGTCTAATGCATGATGGAAAACTATTAAAAAATGGATTGAAATGGAGTACAAGGAAGTGCCTCTTACCTGGAACTGAAGGAACTCTGGATGGTAGCCCGGATCGGTCGTAATCACTGTCAGAAGTTTGCACACCAAACTGGACCATTGCTGCTCTTCGGTGAGGTAAATAGTAAAAAGTAATTCTATTTTTACCATTTGACATATTTATAACTTTTCAAACTCAAAATAGGTTTTGAAAGTTATTTTTCTGAATATTTTAATGTATTTGTGTCGAAAATGGGTTTTACACTTGCCTTTTTGTGCAGCAACAGGTCTTTCACGCAACTGAAACGGTGAAACGAGTTGTATTTTATACTTTTTCGGACTCGGTAAATACACGAAAAGGTCACTCTGGAGTCATCTTTTAGCTCTTTTCTGACTCTCTAAACATGAAAAGATTTCCGAGGCCCTTGTCGTTTCGATCTCGTTAAAGTGGACACGAACCGACATCTACCTAGTATACGTTTACCCCTTTTTCGGGATGGGATGGATTATTTACGAAAAAGGAATACCCTAGCCTATCGCGACTAGGAGGTTTTCTCGGATATTATTTTCTACCTTTTCGGGTCCGGGGAAATATCTACGAAAAGGGACCGCTGGAGTTTACTTTTTTCTGTCTTTTCAAACTCTCTAAACATGAAAAGACACCGAGTTCTTCCTTTGTTAGACTCGTTAAATCCTGATGACATCGGATTCAGTCGAAATGACGTTATTCGAGTCACTCCTTCCTAGGGCTCGTTAAATGTACTAGGACGGATTCGCCTGAAGGGCAGACTTATATTACAAGCATATGCTATCCCCTTCAAGCTTGTTATCAAAAATAATGGGGGTACTCGCCAGAAATGGTGGGGGAAAATGGAACCAGTATCGTTGTCGTGTCAGCAGTATGTCGCTCTTGAACATGGCACTTGTCTGCATTCGTGTCGGGTTGGGGACATCTCATCTCGTTCTTCACTTTGCCTCCGTGGGTTTGGATAATCCCTTTTGACCTCTCATCTGCTCATTGCCTCGTCACCATGACCTCTGATCCGTTGATGTCAAATACTGCCAAGTCCACTGTTGTGCCGTTTGCATGTTCAAGAGAAGTTGACCTCTGCAAGTATCAACCTTCCTCTGATTCTCGTTTGATCCTGATTCACAGAAAACATCATGTTCCTTTGTCTCATGTTGATGATGTGGGAAACATTATGGCCCACCTTCGATCAAGGTCACTTCCTGTCGACTTCAGCTCATTATCCAGGAAGATGGTCTAGAGACTCTTTCATGGTACCTTGGAGCCTGCATGCCTCAATGGCAGGTTCGTTGCATTCGACGTGAGGTTTTCATCATTGGCCTCCAATCGAGTGATTCTACGGGTGTTCGACACCATCTCATTGATTCACACGCCGTAGATTGTACCTATAGTACCTTGAGGGCCATTGTCATTATTGGTGGTTCCTCTCGCGTCTGTTAACAGCTTTCATCATTGGCTGGTAATCAGACGATGTTCTTGCATGTTCGACTTCAGCTCGCTTATTCGCATGCTTTAACTTGTACTTTTTTCGGGTCGAGATGGAGCGCAAGACCCTGGATTGTGTCTGTTGTAATCCAGGCTGCGATATTGTGGATTATTATGATTATTTACATGACTCACTGATTGGATGGCTGCGACCATACCTGAGTCTATTTATCGATCCTCACTGGATGGCTGCGTCCATGCCTTGGATCTAGATTATCGTAAACTCTGTTATGGATGGCTGTGCCCATACCACGCACATATATCATGTATCTAAGACATCATTTGTACTTCGCTCCGCAGGTTTTCCAATGGCGGTGTTTTCAGTCGGCATGTTCT
This sequence comes from Pinus albicaulis, assembly GCA_034641835.2. Classification (NCBI taxonomy): domain Eukaryota; kingdom Viridiplantae; phylum Streptophyta; class Pinopsida; order Pinales; family Pinaceae; genus Pinus; species Pinus albicaulis. The sequence goes on from JAXQQM020067918.1 coordinate 14,448, forward strand.
CGTAAAGAATTTCACCCCTCTCTCTCTTTCGGGCCTCATGCTTTAGGGGGCATCTATTACACAACAATTTTTCACCGTCCCTACAATCCCCATCTCGCACATTGGAGGGCTCATTCCGTGACCTGTGGGCAGAGTTAAGACTTGAAAATACTTTCATTGCATCCCTCTGAAGATGAGCTTTAATTGCCCTGAAGACATCTCCCTGCAAAAAACCCTAAAAATAGCTCTTTTTCCATTGGCGCGGTTCCATAGTTCAGACCTCGCGCCAAGAGGGAAATCCTCCAAAGAGGGCGCACCAGTTGGCGCTCTATCATAGAGCCGCACCCGCGCCAACCATATTAAGAGGCATTTTTTAAAAATAAAAGGCGGAAGTTTCATCCTAACAAATTACTGGGCTGATTTCTATCTTGAGTTGGGAGGTTTGGCTACAGATTTCCATAGAGAGGAAGTGGTTTGCCACCTCTCATGGAAGCTTCCTTGATGATAGGGCCAATCCCATAATTATAGGGATCCCAACTCCCCTTCCTCCTTCTATAAAAGCTTGTCCATTTCCATTGCAAGCTAGTTCCAAAGAGTGGCAGAATTTCTAAGTTCCTAAGAGCTTTCATGCTGCAAAAGCCTTCTTGATTCCCCAAGGCCAAATCCAAGCAAGGAGACTATTGCCAAGTATCCAGAGAGAGAGGCTTGTCCCATCCCTGACAGGCTTTATTGAGACATGTTGTGCTGACGACCTACTAAAGGAGAGTTTTGCGTCGAAGCTATGGTTGTATTCTTCTTTTGACTCTTTAATGATAAGCGACTATCGGTTATGGTTCCACTCTTGTTCTTGATCATGTTCATGAGTTATATCCTCTTCGACTGATATATAGTTGTATGTACTGGGTTTTATGCTTGCGTTTGTGTTGTTTCTTGCATGTGCAGGTGTTCGATCACGGAGATCGTGAGGGTTGTGATCTGCCAGGGCGAAGGAACGGGAGCACCACCTCTTCTACAAATGACATCGTCGGATTCCAGGTAAGCCTTCCTCGCAAGTCGGTTTATTTATAATTAGGAACCTGCACTGTAGCGTGTTTGATTGTTGCTAGACCCGATCTGGGCTAGTAGGGATCGCCTCTGTCCGCAGAGGGGATTTACCTCCTCAATAGACCTCAACCTATTTTGTGGTGAGTTTCAGATTCATTTTCATGGAAGATTTCAACCTAAAATATACCTCGACCCTTGAAGCTTTCAAATCTCTATAGAGAAGAATTAGGCCTTGCATATATGGAATTATTGCAGTATACCTCAAACTTATCTTAAACAAACTTTGACTCTCCTTGAAGAATAGATTTTCCCTCCTTTTAAGTAGAAGTTGGGCTTGTTTGGAAGCATAATTTGGTTGCTTTTTTGAAGCAGACATTTTAGCGTACTTTGACCTTTTGAAGAAGCCTCCATGGGTGCAAGCCCTAGCAATAACGCAGCCCGGATCAAGGTGCGCGACGGCTCAAGGACGTTCGCTCAACGCACAGGTAGAAGCTCGCATTCTTAAAGCATTGGTTCAACACTATTGAAGATATCTTTGAGGAATTATTAAATACACCCTTTCATTATCTTTAAAGCACTATGGAAGATATCTTTGAGGTATTATTGGATACATCCTTGGAGCACCTTTGAACCATTGTTGAAGACACCTTTGAAGGATTGTTGAAGATATATTTGGATCTTTTTAAAATAAGTAATTCTTGTAAAGTTTTGAGTTGATCAAGTTGGAGCTTGGAGTTGTTGAGAGTATTGAAGCCCCATTTTGACTAAGTTAGAGATTAGATTTGTTCAAGGTTGGAGCCTTGAAAAATTTAGTGATTTTATTGTACAAATTGGGGCTTGATTTTTTGTAAAAGAGGATTGGAGTCACTATCTTCAACAATAAAATTATTTTTCTCTCATTTCTTGTGTTATGGTTATACTTGTGATAAAAATATTAATTTGCATAATATTAAAATTGAAAGAAATATTGATTCACCCCGCTCTTAGTATCTCCAAAAAATGGTATTAGAGCCAAATTTTTCAAGATCATCCTAAGAACTGGAAGAAGGATTTTTGATTCACAATGGCTAGTAAGATGGAAATGTACCCTAATTTGATGGAAATAATTTTGCCTTATGGAAGGCCAGAATGGATCAATACTTAATGTATCTTGGGTTCAAAGTTTGGAAATATGTTACAAATGGATACACGATCCCATCTCCTCTTGCAACAGATCTAGATGAGAAAAAAACATATGTGGAAAAAAAAATGCCTTAAATTCTATAGTGAGTGGTCTATCAGATCCTGAATTCACCAAAATTATGGGCATTGAAAATATGGTAGCCATGGTTAGTATTTTCATCTTTAAAAGAAATTGGAAATTTAATTTTTAAATATTTTTTCTCCAAATATTTCAAATCAACCTCATAGTGTTTAGGTCGTTTGGGCCTCGTAGAGGCACCCATTTGAATCCATTTGAAGTCTATATAAAGGAGAGCCTTCCTCCTCATTTGACACATCAAATTATTTCTTGGCTATCTCTAATATAATGAAGTTGGGAGCAGAAGGAGGAGGCAAAAATTTGAAGGAGGGATTAGTACTTGTCTTGGGATCCCTCGAGTTCTTGGTTACTAGTTTGGCTATTATCTTGATATGATTTTTTCTATTGTAATGATAAATTTAACTTTCTCTCTCTCATAAGAAAAGGCTTTTATGGGTTTTACCTTTGTGGGTTTTTCCCCGACCTCAGGCCTAATTTCTGTGTCTCTTGTATCATGGTTTCATGGTTATTTTTCTACTTCTCTTTCATGTTTATTGGTTGAGTTTTTCTTATGTATAACTGCTTAATGATATTGAATGAAATTTATGTGGAATTAATGCAAATTAAATAACTACAAGTAGTTATCATGCTGAAGAAACTTTTTTATATCTTGTGCCCCATAAAATCAACTTGGGATTAGAGCTTGGGAAGATCAAAGAGTAGTTTAAAGAACATAAATAAGGATGTGTGCATAAAGGTCTGTTCTGGAGAGTTTTCTAAGTCATGTGATGAATTTGTGGAAGGAAGAAGTGAAATTAAAGTGATAAAAAGAGGGTTGAGACTCTTTGTTGAGGTTGGAATTCAAGGCTGAATCAAGGCTGAGTTGTCTCTAGGAAAAACGAGGAGAGTTCAGAAGTTGGAAAGCATGTTATGGCTTGCTCTATGACCGAGACACTAAATTCTCTAAGAAATCTTATAGACCTGAGGTGGCCAAAAGTCGAAACCTTATTAGGAATAAGTGAAGTTATGAGATTATAATATCTGTAATATGTATATATATATATATATATATATATATATATATATATATATATATATATATATCCATGTGTGTGTGTGCATGTGTGTGAATTTTCACTGTGGATGTACAAAACCATGTGAAATGTCATAATGCGGTTGAAGCCAAGTTTGTGAGAAAAATGAGATTGGTAACATCAAATCTCCCTGATATCAAAGTTCTCTTTGGCATCCACATTATTGGAAAGATGCAGAATGGTTCAAAGCTTGTATACCTCTGTGAAAAGAGTAGGTCCGAGTATCTGTCCATGACACATATTTGATAGATCAAAAGGGTGACCAAGTTGTCTCACCATTGATCAAGAAACTATGATACGAGGCATTCTATTGTGACTAGTTCGAGTTATGTCATATGATCTAACTCTTTTGGTCTAGCCTTATAGTGTTAAAGTTTAAGAGAAAATAGTTTCTTTGGTGATTCATGCAAACTACTTATGCATCATATCTCTGTGGCATTCTTATCTCCTCTAGTAATATTATGAGCTCTAACGGAAGTACTTAAATCACATTGTTATTATTGTTATTCAAATGATGAAGGTAATATTCTCCTATCATATATCCTAAAAGTTTCAAAAGTATGATCTAGAAGTCAAAATTCCTCAGGTTGAACCTTGATGAATCAAATTGAATCTCCTTAGGTAAAAATTTTTAATAATGAAATTGTTTTGAAGGCTAAGGTTATTTTTCTAATCCTTTTTGATCTGAGACTGTGGCATAGGTCAGAAATCTCTATGATGAATCCAAGTTCTCGCGATATACCTGTAGTCTATATATGTCATTCAAGGTCATTGTTCCATGATATGATTGTATTCATATTGACTTGTTCAAAGCTAATGTATTTATGAAGTATGATAACATCCAAGTCTAAGGTCATCTCTATGGAACCCATATTATCCAACAAAGGTTAAGGTTCTATACATAAAATAATATAGAAACCTTCATTGCAAATAAGGTCGACCTGATTGATCTAAAATAAAAGGAGCCGACTCTTCCATGATCCAAGACAATGTCACATGGTTCAAAAGGAAAGTTGAATATCACAAAAGCCAAAATATCTGCAAGAAAAAATGTGACTTTGAGGCCTTTGAAAAAGGGTCTCCTATTATGTCTCTTGACCAACACCAAAATATTAAAAAGAATGTCGAAAACCCTATGTATAAGGAATCATCAATTTGAACTATTTAAGAAGAAAATCGAAGTAGTAAAGAGAGCAAGTTCCTGTGGCATATGGTATATCTTTAAGAAATAAAATATTTATCCAAATCTATGGTAAAGATAATGCCAGATTGAAACTCTGTGTCATATTGGCATAAGTTCAGGATTCCTCTAATGTGACTACAATGTATTAATAATAATGCAGTACATGTTAGTATCCAAAATAATTTCTCGAAATATAAATTGAATTTGTATCTATCTCAATATATGGATATCACAAGTCAAACACCTATGGACTACTGATGAAGGAAGGATGATCTTCAAGATTAAATATTTGAAGCATAAAATATATTCTCTATATTGGATTGATTACCTCATGAAATGGATAAAAAAATCTTTGAACAACTTGCAAATTGTTTTAACCAAGTCATGATAAAGACAAGGTACAATCAAGGAAAATAAATGGACCAACGTAATCACACTATAATGATTGAAGCTGAATATGGGACCTGGAAAAGAAGGAAAATTGTCTAAAGTTCGACATGTTGAGATTGTGTTATATAGTTGTGATCTCAAATATTTGTGAATATCTTCAACAATACTGAATGAAGACCCTAAACTTGGAATTCCAAAATCAAGCTAAATTGGAGTCTTGTATGGACCTATGTAAAAGATGTTGTAATCCTTTATAAACCAAAGATTTTTTTTTTATTGACATAAGTTAAAGAAAAAATCCTTATGACCGAGATATCTATGCAATTTGTCATTTGCAAGGCTCCTTTAAGATGTTCAAGAACGAAAGATGATGACATGTATACCTTTTTGGAAAGGGAGATGCACTATATGAGGATACTGATCTAGTATGATATGCATTATGTAAGTACACATTTTTCATATTACTTTGTTATGGAAAGCATCTAAAAAATCCAATCACATGAAGATGGCATATTGATATGATATGACCTTCAGACCTGAAGTCTATTATTGATTTTATGTCTTGGACTTGTAAACCCTAGCAAGTGTTTGAAACAAAATTTCCTAGGGATTATGGGAAAAACCCTAGGGATGATAGTGAAAACAATGAAGCTAAAAAAGAATGCAAGGGTGAATGTTACTCATCTAGGGTTTGTAAACCCTAGATTGATATTCAAGAATTATTAGGGTTTGAAGTCAAAACCCTAGTTATACAAATTGCAACCTTAGCCAAGAAATTGTTAGACCTATCTAAAAAAAGGGTTGGGAAAGCCTGGGGCTCATGAATTGATTGATTCCACTTAAATAAAGAAGCCCTAGATTCTATAAGGTTTTAAATCTTCACGATGAGGTTTATGTGTCGGTTGGATGCAAGAAGGCTAAAGATCAAGAGGGAGCTGGCATGTTATCAAAATATAAGTGTTATAGGTAATTTATTAAAATATGGTCAATATGCCTTCAAATAGGATCATTCACATCCTTGAACAATTTTTCATCCTGCCTAGACAAAGCCCTAAGCATGAATCTCTCAAAACCTTGAATTTTTGCCTTCAAGTGCTTCATTTCAGTGTTTTTTAGGTCCAACACACCCTGTCCCTTTAGGGACCAATGTTCATGAGCAGGTTGTCCCTCTTTAGGCCTGCGTTGATCACCAACAGGTTTCCCCTTACCGGGGGTGCGTTGATTCTAGAGATTCAGGAAAAATAAAAAGAATCTTGAAGCTTCCTCTTCTAGAGGTTGTTCTAACTATTTACCTTGGATGAAAGGCTCGAATCCTATCCTATCCTAACTTGGGGATTTCACCCCTTATCCCTTGATATCATCCTCCCATCAAGAGTGGATCTCAATCGTATGTTGGTAAATGGATAAGAATTCTAACCTACCATCCTCTTCTATATATTTACTGCCATCCCCAAGCTAGGGGTTGGATTTTGGAGATATATTATACCCTCATGTTGCTGTTGTGAGAGTCATTATCATGCATTAGGGTAACATAGAGGTACGATTTGTAGCAATGAAGGACAAGTCAACTTGTAGGAGCTCTTATACACGATTAACTCCTATATTTGGTCCATTTCTATTAATACAAATAGTTCATTGTTTTCCTATATGTGATATTATGATTTCCTGTATTTTAATGCCATATTGATCCATTGAATAAATTGATTGGATGATGCTACATAGATGTCGTATATCATTGGATTGTGGTGTTTGATTGCAAAGGTTCTAATTATAATGATCAAAGCTAGGATTGGAGCTCGTACAAGCCAAGATATGAGTGAAACTTACGACGGATCCTGGGTAGGCCTTATCCCATTATCCATTTACTTTAAGGAAGGCAATAGCTTCTTTGTTTTTTGTTGTTCTAGACTAGGCCATCAAGTTTAGGGAAAATACCTTTTTCCATAGTCGTAGATTTCGCATAACAAAATGGCAACTCCGCTAAGGATTTCCTTGCAAGTTATGTAAGGGTGAACAAATTCTTAGATATTGTCTTGGTATTCCCAAGATATTAAAAGTGTGGTCTACAAGATTACATCAAACTTTTTCATCAGTCTCTGGATATCATACTAGTGATAAACCATCACCTAGTGATAGTAAGGTCCATGGGGAAAAGGGTAAAGTTAAATTTCCATGTAAGTTATGTTAAGGGAATCATCCTCTTCATTTTTTTCCTTATATAGATGAAGCCTCAAAATTTTTGGAAAAAATTATAGCTTCTCAGCCTCAAATTTCAATTGGTTATCGAAATATTTCTCCCAACCCTTCATCAGTTGATGAAGAGATTGATCAGAATTTGAATCCAATCAATCCCACTCTCTGTGAACATGAATCCCATGAGTCCGCTCCCGACCAACCATTGGTTGAGAAAATGGTTGACTTGATTCCACCTTCAGTCGATCGTACTTTTCCCATAGAGAGTGAGGATCATACTGCTCAGGTTCTTCTTGTTTATTCCAATTCTACCAGACAAGGGGGAATTTATCCAGTTCCCAAAAAAACACCTCCAAGAAAACATGTCATTTACTTTGATTGGAGTCGATTGAAAAAACCTCATCTCCCTTCTTACATCCCTTTTAAGATCATGGTAAAGGCTTATGATAAGAATATACGTCACACTATTATATATGAGGGAGATTATGTTAGTATTATATCCTCCACTGCTTGATAAGCTTTGGCTTCCCCATAGCTTTTGTCTACTACTCCAAATATGTTAGATTTTAACATAATAACCTGTAAACCCTTAAGGATCCTTCCTCAGTTTCCTGTTACCTTGGGAGGAAAAAATATATGTATTGGTGTTATGGTTGTCTTGGGCCCTTTGGACTTTAATTTTATCTTAGGGTGAGAATATATTTATACTATGAATGTTGTTTTGTCCACACTCTTTCGAGTGATGTGCTTCATGCATGATGGAAGGATTATGACTATAGATCATCTTTAATTTGTTGGTCCTCATTTGACTGATAATCATCCTACTTCCCTTAGTGTTGAACCTCATAATTACCCTCTCCTTGAAATCCTTTCTCACCTTTTTCCCTTACTTTCTCATAAGATCACATACTCCAATAAATGAAAAATGCTATGTTTTGGCTTAAGAAATGCATTAAAATGACTGCCATGTTATATTTTCATGTTCTTGCTATTTTAATAGATTTTTGCAATTTAGCTATAGAACACAGCCTATTCTGTAGCTAACTGTGGATTCCGTAGCTACTCTCATGGTCTGGCAGGTTCCAGGTGTCAAATGAAGAATTGAGCTACATGGGCGTTTTTAGAATCATCTCCACATGGATTTTGTCCTATTCACTCGGTCAAGATCAACAAAAAAGCAGGCCTAAGATCATGGTCAAAGGCATAGTCAAAGTACGTTAGCCAAGAGTAGAAAAACTCTTAATTTCCTCTATTATAGCAAATCAAGAGGCAAACATTCCTATTGCAATTCTATAATTAGCCACCGGTAGCAAGATTATCTCATAGACAGTTATGTGTATTTTCCTTTAAAAACCGGTTGTACAGAACTGAGAAGACAGTTAAGAAATTAAGTTTTAAGTTTAAGCTTTTTACTGATACTCTGTGTTAAGACTTCGTTCCATCATAATACAAAGTTCACGTTGCCAATGATTGCTTAAGTGCACCTTTAACGAGCTAGCATTTCAGCCAAATCAGTTGCAGAGGGCCCCTGCACTGGAGGAGGTTTTTTAGTTGTTGTTTTTAGTTTAATTTCCATTACTTTATTTTCAGCAATTCTGTTTTCTTATTAGATTAATGTTTCATTCCAGTTTTTGATCAATAGCATAATCTTAAAAACATAACTGTGTAAGACTTGTTCTTATAAAATATTTCGTGTAGATAAATAACTCTGTTTTCAAATCAAATTAAGATTGAAGCACTAAGAATATACAGTTATCTAGTTTTCTTACTGTTCTATCATTCATTTTCTTAGAATAGAATTATCAATTAATTGTGTAAATGGATGTTCTCAAAAGGAATTTCATGATGATGATTCTGAACTAAATGATTGAATGTCTAATTCATACAGTTATTGAGTTTATTCTGCACATTTTTATTTTATTTCTAGGAATTTAGAAACTAAGGTATAGTTGACTTCTTACACATCATCTCAAGAGCGTAATACTTCACATTAAATGTTGGGGAAAATAAAATATACATTAGTTCTTGCAATCAGTTTTACATGCTTTCACATTTTTCTTTCAGATCCTCACTTAGTTGCATCATTGATATTCCTAAAATTCATTCCAAAGAGATTGATTTAATCATGTTTCAAGACTGAATGATTGAATGTTTAATGAATGCAATTACTGAGTTAATTTATGCATACTTTACTTGCTTTTCTAGATCATTAGGTATAATTAGTTACTTAACACCATCTCAAGAAGGTCACACTTCATAATTGAATGTTGGAGTATCTAAATATATAGTATATGTTTTCCTTTGCATCCTTTGCTTACTGTTCTAGGACATTAGAAGATAAAATATAGATAGTTACTTACACATCATTTCAAGAAGGTCACATTTCATAATTGAATGCTGGAGTAACTAGAAGTACATTAGTTGTTTTCATTCTCTGTTTTACTTAAGACACACACTGCAATTTCAATCTCAATTTTAAGAATTAGATCCATGGAATAGAACTAATGATAAGATAAGATAGATGCTCTGTTTTCCAAATTATATTCTAACCAACCAACAATCTTTGATTTATTTTTATGTAAATTAGATTAATTTAGGAACACTTCCTTTACTTCCTTCTTAAAATTCATTAGATTTATTTAAATCTTTTTCATCAGTTGTAGATTGAACATTCTTAGACATCAAAGAACAAAAAACCCCCAAAACAACATAAAATACAAACAACGAAGTAAGAAGAAAGGTTAACTAAGCACATAAAATGCACTACACTTCATCAATTTACAAAACTTGGTTAATAATTTATGCAAGCAATTTAAGACATTAAATTGACTAAACACTAAGTGTTCCAAATTTGCAAGTGGTATCTTCCCCACCACAGGTTAATTATGTGGCAACCTATCCCATTCACATACATATTGATGAAGATGAGAATTTCACTGTATGTTCAACTTCTTTTGACCTGGATCAAATAGGTTATATGGCGAATAATTTACTGAGGGAATTGGAACCTGATGTTTCCATTGGATCCTTTAATATGTATCCTTTCTAGAGCATTGTTCTTCCATCCGATGAAAACCTCTTGGAAGCCATGGTCTCTTGGAGGCCATGATCTGGTTTCGGAGCATAGTTCCTTTTCTCATGTCAAGCTCCTTAAAAAATGAAACAAGGTTCCTAGTGCAAAGTTCCTTTCTTGTGTCAAGCTCCTTAAAAAATGAAACAATGTGTTGTGAGCAGAGTTCCATTTTCTTGTGTCATGGTCATTAAAGAATGAAATATATTCCCCTTCAGTTCGAGTCTTTGATTAAATATCGTAAATTCCTTGTCGAGTCTTTCACTTGATCTCGTAATTGAACCTTCATTCCATCTACCTATTAGTAACCAATATTCTACTTAGGTGAATGAAATTAAGCTAGGGGGATATGTACCTCAAATTGAGTCATTATGCTGGGGGTATGAAAATTTATTTAAAGCATAATTTTCCTCCATTTCAAGCTTGTGTAAAAACAAAACAAATTTCAAGAATACTTTCCCATGTTTCAAGCTTGTGTAAAAATCAAACCATTCTCATCCTATCTCTTGTCATTGCCATTTTTGCTAGCCTATTTTTGCTAGATGAGCCTTGGTTTTCTCATTCAATCATCACCATCTACTTGGCTTATCATACACATTCGCTTGGTTGTTTTACCCTTTCTCGACGAATTGATGTGATGAGTGGTCTTATTAGCCAACCTCTTGAACTCTACGTGTTTTGAGTAGTTCTACAATGACCAAAACTAGTTTCTACCCTTTATACCACTCGTTTCTCCAGGAGGAGTACTCTTTCAGCTCTTTTCGGACTCCCAAAATATGAAAATATTTCCGAGAACTTATCTTTTCAAACTCGTTAAAGTAAATGAAAATACATCTAATCAGTATAAGTTTAACCCTTTTCCAGAATAAGATAGACTATTTACGAAAAAGGAATACCTTAGTTGATCATGGTTCTCGTAGGTATCATTTTCAACCTTTTCGAACTTAAGGGACTATCTACGAAAAGGAACATTTGGAGTTTTATTTTTCGCCTAATTTTTTCAAACTCTCTAAGCATGAAAAATATGTTGAGTTAGACCTTCACTGTATTCGTAAAATAATCAAACAACTAAGGAATCATCGATCATGACGGGACTGAACCAATCCTTCTCAGGGTTCTTTAAACATACTCAAAGGGATTCATCCGAAGGATGAACTTACAGATCAAGCATATGTTATACTCCTCAATATTGTTAAAAATTAAAGAGGTACTGACCAACATGGTTGGGGAAATTGGAAAAATAGGGTACTCCGCTTGTTAATGGTAGTGAGTCGCTCTTGAACATGACACTCTTCCACTTCATCTCCGTGGTTTTTGGTTTGGGAAATATGCTTGTCTTTTGGTTCATCATACTGTTTCAAAGCCTCCATTTCAAGTTTTTGGTTAATGCTGCTAACTCCATTTAGTTTCATCGATGTGTTCAAGAGAATTCATTGAGTCAATATTTGCTACGATAATTTTAAGCCTTAATTCCATGTTTGTCGTCCCCGATCCAGTTCTGTATCAGTATCATTTTGTCTTAAATCATGATACCCATTTTGTTTCATTGATGGGGGATACATCAAGGCCCTCCTACAATAGGTCTCTTCCTATCAAAATCAACTCATTATCCAAGAAGTTGACTTAGAAACATCCTTCGGTACCTTGGTGCTTGCATACAATAATGGAATTTTTCCGCTCTCTCGGTGACAAGTTTACATCATTGGCCTTCGACTGACAAATTCTGTGTGGTGTTTTAATTCAACTCATTTATTCACACCATATGAATTGTACTACAGTACCTTGAGAGCCATTAACATCATCAGTGGTTTCTCTCGCATCTGTTAATGACTTACATCATTGGATGGTAATCATATGGTGTCTACCATGTTCAACTCCAAATCATTGATTCAGATGGTTATATTCATACATTGAGTGCCCATTTGAACGAGATAGAAGACCCCAAATATATTTTCTTCCATTTGGGTTGTGATTTTAGGATTAATACAAGATCACAATGTATGATGGCTATGATCATATAAATAGTCACCCAGTCACGGGTCCACCCTTTGTCATCAGTGGACATGTCTTTTTTATTATTGTACATGCAATGTTAGCTTATATGCTAAGTATGGGTATGCCTCCCTCAAAATAGATATAAAGATGTAAATGTATTGTAACAAATACTAATCTTGCTAGTTGTTCTTGATCCTGACTTGTCACAAAGTAAATCACTTCAGTCATCAGTTGGCTTTAGGGGGAAATAATTTAGAGGCCATTTTTTCACATATGGTCAATAGGCCTTCAAGAAAGATCATTCACATCCTTGAACACTTTTTCATCCTCCCTACACAATGCCCTAAGCATGAATCTCTCAAAACCCTAAATTTCTGCCTTTAATTGCTTCATTTTAGTGTTTTTTAGGTCCAATGCACCATGGCCCTTTAGGGATCAACGTTCACTAATAGGTTGGCCCTCTCTAGGCCTGCGTTAGCCACCAGTAGATTTCCCCTTACTGGGGGTGTACTGATTATAGAAATTCGGGGAAAATGAAAAGAATCCCGAAGCTTCCTCTTCCAGAGGTTGTTATAAGTATTTAACTTGGATGAAAGGCTAGAATCCTATCTGATCCTACCTTGGAAATTTCACCCTTTATCCCTTGAGATCATCCTCCCATCAAGAGTGGATCTCAATCCTAGATTGGTAAATGAATAAGAATTCTTAACCTACCATCATCTTCTATATATTTACTGCCATCCACAATCTACAGGTGGGATTTTCGAGATAGATTATACCCTCATGCTACTGTTGTGAGAGTCATTATTCCATGCATTAGGGTGACATAGAGGTACACTTTGTGGCAAGTAAGGTCAAGTCAACTTGGAGGAGATCTTATACAAGATCAACTCCTATATTTGGTTGTGACTCTCTCCATTTCTATTAATACAAAAAGTTCATAGTTTTCCTAATATATGTGATATTATGATTTCATGTATTTAAATTCCATGCTGATCCATTGAATAAAGTGATTAGATGATGATATATATATATGTTGTAGATCGTCGGATTATGTTGTTTGATGGTGAAGGTTCTAATTATAGTGATTACAACTAGGATTGGAGCATACAAGCCAAGAGAGGAGTCAAGCTTATGACGGATCCCAGGTAGGCCTCACCCCATCATCCATTTACTTTAAAGAAGACATTAGCTTCTTTTTTTTATGTTGTTCTAGACTAGGCCATTAAGTATAAAGAAGATACTTTTGTCTGTAGTCATAGATTCGATATACTAATAACTATCTTGTATTTCATTTAATAATTACTAACGTTGGATTTTTTATGGTTTGTAAACCATAGGTATGGTTTGAAGAAAAAAATCTAAGGATTATGGACCAAATCCTAGAACTGAATATGTCCATTTGAAAGAATAAACCCCAACTCCTTAATGATGTTGATGTTTTGGCCTCCCTGTTGATCATGTGGACGAGAAGATCCTTGATTATGTGGACTCTTTAATGATTATGTGAACGCAATTAACTCCTTGATAATGATGTGGACAAGGTGGAATGAATCTAAGAAATATAATATGAAGAGGGAGCTGACACTTTATCAAGAGATAAGTAATTTCTTGTTTGTTGTTTAATTATGAGTATCTTGTATTTGCATATCTTACTTGGTTTTATTTTTTCTTCCATTGCCTCCTTGTGAATATTGTAGGTACATAATGAAGTCTGCCAATATAATGCAATTGTTGAAAATGAATGTAAGAAAAAGTGATAAGAAGACTCGTGATTGGATGAGATTCAAACTCATAGGGATAAAACAAGATCAACCTGATTCAAACACGTTTTTGATCTATGTGACTTCCAAAATGAAGGCGGCTAGAAGTTTTGATGATCCACAGGCTCCAAAAAGTATACAAAATCAAAGTCTTCATATTTCATCAAAACCAGGACCATAATGTAGATCTTGTCATCCTAATTCCAATGTCTTAGATGAAACTAAAATCCAACTTCGTATCCTCAATATATTCATAGTCAAATTTTTTGTCAACTTGGCCCCATTGGCTAAATTTAGTAGAGCGGAAACTAAAGTTGGAGATTTTCTAAATCATTTGATTTGACCAAATTTGGATGAATCCAATAAATTTGGTTGTTATTAACTAACTGATAATTTATAACTTTGTGGCAGATGGAGCTGACAAAATCATCGCCTCTTTAATTATTCCAATATCCCCTAAGAATCCGATGGTTGACCTATTATTTGCATTCAAAATAAAAAATATTAAAAAAAATGGGGGTGGGGGGGTTCCGCCGCCGCCTATTATGGATATGTTAACACATATATTTTCCACTGACCATATAATGACCGAACAATTACGGGGGATGACAGGGATCAAACCCACACCATCCATGTGGACAACCCGCCCCAAGCAACAACCCCATATCCAACCACCGCTATATATAATACAAAACAACCCGACATTTAAAATAAACAATGAAACATCCAAAATTACAATTCTACCAAACATATTTTATGTTAAAAAAGAGTCCAGGCGGGTATTGAACCCGAGACCTCGGCGGGTTAAGTGTCCAATCAGTTGCCAGTAAACCAAGCCATCCAGTCACAGGCTTTGAAAACAATGCCGCCTATTTTATATACAAACTGAGACTTTTAATTTGGCACGACAACAGAGGCCGAGCAGTGGAATGTCGAGGAACGAAACCAAGAGTGCAGAGGCCGAGAAGAACCCCGCTTAGGCACAAATTTTGGGTTAAATATCAAATAATATTCCAAGGGAATGTTATAGATTTGACAATATATTCCCATGCATAATCTTGGAGGAATATTTAGATTCCTTGGAGTTGAATTTTGACAGAGTTATAAATATGCCAAGTTTATATTCATATTGATCATAATTTCACTAGGAGTATGATGGCATGGCCAATTTCTTGATCTGAGCACTAGATTTTCTAGAGGCAAACAATTGAGGGCTTAACCTTAAACGTGGAACCTTGACGCAAGAATATGTAGGGAATCTTTTAGATTCCACAAGGCCCAAAATTGATAGTTTCATAAATATGCCAAATTTATACTCATTTTACTTGATTTTTCACGAGGAATGTGATGGCATGGTGAGATTCTTCATTCAAGCCACCAATTTTCAGCCAACCCTCAGAAGTGAATCTTTGAGGAATCTTTGAGATTCTCGGGGAGCCCAAATTTTGACCGAGACAAAAAAAAGGTTGTGTTTATACTAAGATTTCAAGTTTTTTCACAAGGAACGTGATAACACATGTTGTTTCTTCATCCGAGTAGCCGATTTTCGGGTCCTCCCCAGAGTTGGAGGTATAAGGTGTATTTTCGTTGTGTGTTCATTTGAATTTTTTGAGATGAAGATTTGAATTTGAGATCCATGTACACCACTTTGTTGGAGGAGCATTGTATGCCACTTTATGTGACATATTGTTCCTTTGTCATGCTGGATGAGAACACTTGTGAGTGAGAGTTATATAGGAGAAATTCTCTTGGGAAGAGACATTCCAGTCTAGATAAGGAGCTTAATCCTCATATTGACAAAATATGTATTATATAAGCATCATCTTCTTGCAGTAACTAATGAAATGTCCTCCCTTCTCTTGACACTGGGCCCAGAGACGTAGTCCACACTGGACGAACTCCGTTATCATATCGTGTGTTTATGATTACTTCTTATTTGTTCCTTGTTTCATGTTGATGGTTTTCTGAAGTGTTTTTCAAGCATTCACATTTCTCATGATTTCACATGAAAATATACATCAGTAAAAGGTCCTGTATAATGGGGATTTTTTTTTTGAAAGAATTCACAAAAATTTACTGGATTAAGTGATATCAAAGCAGTTTGACCTTTTTTCCAGGGATTGTGAATTGAGTATGCAATAAGAAGGGAAATGGAGAAGAACGAAAGTATCTACGATGCCTTCTATAGGATGGAAAGAATGGTATATATATTGTTTTCAGATTATGAGGAGAAAATGACAAAATAGTAACATGAGAAATAAAGAGCAAAGGATGATGCTCCATCTCCATATTCGAGAGAATATCCTTCTTCTTCATCTTCTTCTCATCATGCAAATGAAGAGATCAAAAATAGCCTTAAAGCAGAGAATCCTGAATTGAGGAGACTTATACAAGAAGAAAAAGAGATAAGCAGAGATTTCAGTTTCAATTACGAGCCATGGAAAAGGCTTTGGAAAAGTTGAAGTGCAACGAAGGCTCAATGAAGTCATTATCGCCTACTTCAGAATCAACAATTGAGGTAAACATTGTTGGTAGTTATTCAATTTCATTTTCACATGATGTTATTTTTGTTGGAAGCATTGAGGTACCCATTTCAGGTACTGACATGAGACTCCTGACCAAGATGGGGTATAAAGGAGGATAACTTGGTGTTAATGTCAAAGGAATGGCTAAGACATTAGAGGTTTTAAAAAGACCTCGATTTGCGGGATTGGGGTTCATTGAAGGAGAGAGTTCAAAGGCATCAAAGCCATTGCCGAAACCATCAAGGAAAGAGGATGCACTACAACAAATACCTGTGATTAGCTCCCTTTTTTGCTTCCAAGGACTGTTTTAGCGTATTTTTTTCCATTTTTTTTGAAAATTTCGGTGCCATTTATCAGGATGTCACAATTTTTGGCGTTACTTTCGCTAGAAAAAACATTTATGTGCTAATTTCGGAAATAAGAGTGTTGTAAACAATGCCAGAAATATTACTAGAAATTAGCATCGTAAATAGCGTCCGAAATTACACAATCAATTTTCCTAGAAATAGTACTAGTGATAGCACCAATTTTAGCTCCTTTTTTTGCACCTATGTTACCTCCTTGGTTAGCTCCCTTTTTAGCCCCAGAATTAGCGTCGAATGAGACAAATAGTTAATTAATTGAGGTGTTGGGGGTTAAGTGGATAGGGGATTTGAGGATTATGGGATTTAGGGTACATTAATTAAGGGTTAATGGATTATGGGTTAGGGTTTAAGGGATTAAGGGTCAAGAGCTAAGGGATTTGGTTCTGACGGGCTAGGTAGTTTAATGGTTATTGATTGGGTTGTTTCAGGTTTGGATGGTCAGTCGAAGCTTGCTCTTACAGGATTACATTTAAGTTCCTTTACTAGTTTGGATTAATTAAGGTTCTGGGAGTTGTTGTTGTTACACAAAAAATTGCTTAAGCACGTGAAACCCTTCCTAATCAGACGAGATCTAGGAAATACAATTATTCGTCTAATTAATACATACCTCACCCTGCCCTAATACTGCATGATTAGATCATTATGAAACTGTTGCATTTTAAAATTAAATCGATGTAATTGTCCCCACTAGTAACAATACTCCATCATTATTAATTTTTTTTCTTTATTATTCATGTTTTCACATCTTGAGATCAATGCAATCATTCAGAAAATCCTTTTGATTTAAAAGTTCCAAATTTGTAATAAGTATGAGTAACTTCCTGTAATTCCAAAACCTTGAAATTCTCCCTTGAGCAAGCATTTGTGTGCGTTGAAGAAACTTTGTAATAGGTTCCTTGCATTGTTGAGTAGTGTGCTTGTGAGTAGCCATGGGTGGAGTAGTGGTCATACACGAACTTGACTCTGTTAATGTGTTGTTACAACATCCAAAAGCATTGAAATTTTTTCGAAGAGCTAGATGGCTGAGTAATTTTGAAAAATCACTGGGTTTTAGTGAATTGGTCGCTTTAGAATTTTCCCAAGCCTTAGTTGAACAACACTTTTTCGTCAAGGGCTTCAAAATTTTTGTTACAGAAGAGCCTAGGATAATAGAACGATGGTTCTTAAGGAAAGTGGCTAATCCTGAAACTAAGGACATATTCTTACAGGAGGGAAAAGAATTTACGCCCAAGCATAGGGTTTTTGATAGAACATATCTTCCTCACCCTTGGGAAGATGTATCCCTCTTCATCCAAAAATTCATTGCCTAAAATAATGATCAAAGGACTTAGAAAAAATAGACCCTAAAAGAAAAAAGAGATAAAAATAAGACCTGAAAGTGAGCAAGTCAAAATGCCACTACTATTTACTTTACTGCAAGAATAAATGATTATGTGCAGATTGTCAATAAATGCCATAATCCATGATCAGTTAAACAATTTAAACTTAAATTTTCATGATTTCAATTTCATGTTTTAGATAGAGAATAAAGATATGTCAAACATTATAAACTTGACAAATCAGTAGATAATATAGAGAATAAATGAGGAGCTCAACAGTTTAATCTGAGCCCTCGGATGAAATAAGGTTAGACCTAGATAGTTTTTATTCTTTGAAAGAAAATTGATTTAGGGTTGCAAGCCTAAATGCACCCATGAAAATGACGTAAAAAATGTTAGAAATAAAGATGGGTAGCCAGAAAACAGTTGTGAAAGCATGTAATAGCGCATCATCGGGAAAAATCCACTAATTTACCCTCCCCTGCAATTATTCAGTGTTCTAAACTATCAGTTAAAAAGGCTTAGAGCATTTCTTTGACTTTTGTTGGGACCGGACCCAAGGCTCGATAACTGATTGGTTAAAAATATTGAATTCCTACACAAAACCCATATTCATCAACAGTTACCCTTCATCCATAATCATAATCCCTTTCCCCTTAGTAAAAACCCATTTTTTACTTAGTAAAAGTGAAACCCTAAATAACTAATTTCATTTCCTTTCAAAAATAATTCAAAAACCCATAAAATGCATTTATCCTAAGTTAAAGTGTGAAAAAATACAACAAAGAAAAGCTATGCTTTATTTACACTTTACTTAGAGTTAAAACATGTATTTTTATTCATTATATTATCCCTTTATTTCATATTAACTTCTAACTTATTTATTAACTCCCTAAAACTACACCCTCCCGTATAGTATTAAATCCTTTTTATTTTTAATAACCCACAAAACCCTCTACTTAATGTTTAATCCAATTTTATAATAACCCACGCGATGAATTAAAACCCGTCCTTATCCCATTGGTTTAAAAATTATCAAATAAAAAAAATACCCTGCCCCCTATGGTTTTAAACATTTATCACAATGTTTATATACCATATAATAATAAATCCGTGCCCTCATATTGATGAAACATTTCTTAAATGTTTTAATTAAAACATATATAAATATTATCCCTCCGCTCAACCAAATAATACAAGGTTTAAACTTTATAAATGTATGTTTATAAATATTACTTCCAGATTAGATCCTGACTGTTCACAGGAGTCCTTCATGATCCAACGGCGGAAAATCCATATCGCAAATAAACTTGCGCGATATCCACCATCTCCTTTATACCCGAAATGGGTGGTATTTTGACTTTCTCCCTCCTCCACGTGGTTCCTTCTTACTGGATCGCATTCATTTCATCCAAAACAACTTACCACCTAAAATGAACGCAATAACCACACGTGGTTTTGTACCCTTTAAGCCCAAAAACCACCATTTTGACTTGATTTCCATTTATTGTAGGTGCCAATTAACCCTAATTTACCTAAATAACATTGGAAATGCACCGATTTCCTCTCTTTCTACACGTAATCACTGTATAATCTATTTTGACTTTGAAACAAGTATTTTCCACCATTTTCATGCCAAGAAATTGCAAATTTCAGCTTGTATCTATTGAAGATTGCCGAGGAGCTTTGAATTGCTCCAGATATCAGAAAGACACCATTGAATCTATTCAAAACCCTCATAACCATCTTCAAAATCCTAGTACCTGCATATAACAGGTATTCCTCCAACAATTAAACTTGTTTCGATTTGAAAGGACTTTAAAAAAGGAACAAATTACATTTAGAGTTCGAATCCACCCAAACAAGCCTATTAAAATATCCAAAAAATAGGCCACACCCTGTCAAAATTTCTGAAAAAACCAGGTTTATGCTGCACATTGTTTTAAACTCTAAATTGAGCCCAAAAACCCTCTGAAGGTATCCTAAACTTCTCTGCCTAATCTCAAAGGACTTTTAGCCTAATTACTCATTGAAAAAACCTAAGAAACCCCTGTTTCTCATTTCTAAACCAGTAAAAGTCTGTAAATCTTATTGAGAGTCCAAAATTGAAAGGAAAAATCCAAGGAAAGACCATATTTTGCCTATTTTCATCAAAGAGTAAAAAATAATTTTGAAAACTGTTTAATCTTGCAGAACTAGCCAGAAAAGCCTCAAAACAGAGCTTTGTAGTCCAAAAAGTCTTAGAATTCCTAAACTAATTCCAGCTGCATCTTTAAATACTGCCATAGTTATAAATACTCTACAACCCCCTATTGTAGATATTGAGCACACTCAATTAGCAGATGTTGATTATAAGATAGCAGACCCTATTGTAGAGTTAAATTTGTTGGAACTTCACAAACGGAATTATGAAAAATCTTTAGATAATATTGAAGAAGTTCAAATTTGGGAATCACACTCGCCCAAACATGTGATTCCAATTACCCACTCATGCCCAGAGATCATTAGGTTATGCCATCATAATTATATGCATGTGCAAAGAGCAATAGTCAATTCCAACAAAGAAGTACTTCTCACCGTTACTGTTGAATCCATTTATCAAATGTTACAGCTCAAACCTGATCCTCAAGCAGTTCGTCTGTCCATTGAAGCACTTACCAAGCTGTATATTGGCCTTGAATTTTCTAAAATATTCCAAATCTTCCAAATATTCATGCCCTTACATGAAGAAATTCCTCAAATCAATCCTCCATATTCCACTTCAAAATTTCCAGAGGGTTATAGGCATGTAATTTCCATGTTCTCTTTCATCCTAGGGTACTTTACTGATGAAAATACAGATGAATCCATCTTAGGTTTCCTATCCACTTTCACACCAGGACAACCTCCGTCTGTTATCTATGACTATGCTGGATATATTGCTGACAATATTCATGACCAACTGGTTAAACTGCTAATTGAAGGAGTGTTTAGATACACATCTTTCCTCTTCCACATGTTCTTGTATTTTTAAGTAGATAATTTTCCATTAACCCTTCAAAATCTTGACATTGAAGGAAATCCTCTTTCAGTTATTTTCTGGACCTCTTTGATCAGGAGAGAGTCCACAGAGTTCACCTATGTAGAGTTTTCAGATTCCTTCATCCATCCATTGATTAAAATGTTAACAAATACTGAACAACCAAGGATAAATGATGAGATGAAGAAGATTTTACAGTTTTCAGAGCAAACCAAGACTGGTGATTGGTACTTGTATGAAAAGCACATTGAGATTAGAGTGTTTGGATCCAATTTTTTACCCTACAAGCTACCCAAATTTTTATCAATGAGGGTTTTTTCCTTGGAGTATATCAGGCAAATATTAAACTCTGATTCTATCAATTTCCTAGAAACAAAGAAGAAAACACAGTTTAAATTGAAGAATCAAGTGGGAACATTCATTTGCAATCATAGAGATGTAGAGGCAGAAGCGGCTAAGCAGTTATTAGAGTACAGATTTGAAGAAAGCTTTCCTTGGAATTATGAGCCACAAGGGATACTAAGTAAAATGAGGGTTAAGTGTAAATTGACACCCTTCATTCATGAGACAAAACTAGAGATAGAGAAATATGCCAATCAGACTGAGTGGACAAAAAATACTTTAGTAGATGCAGTGAAGAAAAGTGATACTAGTCACACTTTACAAACTGCAGATCAAATAGAAAAATCCACCAAGAGGGTCAGAGAAGAAGAAAATTATGTTGCTGAAACCACTACTGAAAATAAGTTCAAAATAAGATATAATAAAAGGCCCAAAACAGATCCAGTGGGTAAAGAGAAGATAACCATTAATGTTGAAGAAACAGATCTCCCAGATACCAACACATATGCTGCCACTATCATAAGAAATGAGCAAGATACAAAGAATAGAAATGAAGAACAGGTTGATAATGGAAATGCACAGTTGATAAAAAAACAACAGAACATGGAAGATTCATCCTCACAAACAACTGAGGAGAAATATATAGATATCAAGGAAAAGTACAAATAGATCAAGTTAAAGAATGAAGAGATAAAAAACGATATCTACTCTCAATATCTGAAACAAACACCAAGTCTTCAAAATAGACTTTTTTCTGCCTTTGATTATTCAAATGAAAATCTAATCATGTCAGTATTGCAACCTACAGTGAAAACTCCAAAGACAGTGGTAGATTATAAGAATATTTATTTAGAAGTCCAAACAAAAAAACTTCATGATCTTGAACAGATAGAATTTCATAGACAAAGTTCAAAGATGTTGTACTCTACTGTTCCAACCAAAGCTATGAGTGTTCAGAAACTTCAAAACACTATCACAAACATGAAAGATCAAATGAAATTAGAAAAATAATCCTTATATTCTAAATATCTCAGAATTAAATCTTTAGAATAATTGGTCTTGCAGGTTGGATATGACCCTGCAAATGTCAAAGCAGCAGAATAGTTAGTAAAGAAGAAAAATGAGGACATTGCAGCATTAAGAAAACAACTTAAATTGCCATCAAGTGAATATCCTCAAGCCAAGGAAACAATATAAGGACAGAATGAGAAGGATGACATGATGAATTTGATTTTTAAGTTGACAACACAGATCAAAGAAATGGAGATTCAAATGGTTAAACTTGTCCATGAAAAAGAAACACCAAAAACACCAGAAATTCCTTCAGTTATTCCTATGGTCACTACAACTGTGCCATCAACTCTAGCAGAAGAGCTGGCACCCAAAGAGCCACTGGCTACTGCAGTGCTAGTGACATCATCTACAACATCAACTACAAATTCATCCACTACATCAGCTCACCCTACAGATGAGGCCAACAAACTAGTGAAAGTTATGGAATAAATGTCACTTCAGACAAGTGAAATTAACAGATTGAAAAAGATGGTTGATAACCTTGAAAATACAAACAACTTGACTCAAATAAATGCCAAAACACATGAGAAAAAGGATATTAGACTAAATGAATAATTGAAGAAGTTACATAAGGAATTAACCTTAAAGGAACAAATTTTATATGTGAAAAATCATTTATGGAACAAGATAATTGAAGCCATCAATGATGTGTGGCCCTCAATTCAAGTGATTTTTGAACAGAAAGATTTACTCAAAGCAACATTGGACGAAATTCAGAAGACTAAAGATGAACTTGATAACAAACCAGAACAAGCATTAGAATTGATCAAGTTTCTTAACAACAAAAAGAAGCAAGAGCTAGAAGAACTTGAGATTACTGACAAGACTGAAACTATCCTTGAGATAAGGAAAGTCATCACCAAGAAGAACCTAATGAAGCAACTTGAGGAAAAGTGTGAGAATATGAACATCACCGTAACAAGGTTTATGGTCAAATTTGAGAATTTGAGGCAAAGAAGTTTGCCTAATATTTTGGTCATCAATGACAAATTAATGCCTCAGGAGGATTACAATAAAAAGATCAGAGAATTTGCAAAGGAGAAAGTTGAAAAGTCAAGTGGACAAGGCACTCCAACAGGAAAAGTCTTACTCAGAAGTTTTGAGGATTTATTTTATTTACAGCATGAGATAAGACACTTGTTTGTTATAAAACCAACCTTTTCTAGGTATACAGAAGCAGATGAAAACTTCAGGAAGTTAAATAAGATACAAATTCCAAATGATGAATATTGGCAGTCATTAACAGATTTACTATGAAAGATAAAAGGCAGAAAGATAAAAGAGAAAACAGTTTGCTGAATTGCAGTCAAAACATATTTTTATTATAGCAGTTTAGATATTTTACAGTGGTTAAAGAGTATCAAAGATTAAAGAGAATTAGTGAAAGAGTATAAGATAAAGCAGATCAGATTTCAAAACCAACTTAAAATATCTAAAGCCAACAAGAAGGACACCAAGGCAGCCAACTGCACCTCATCCATAATCAATTTCTATTTTATTTGGATAGATAGGACAACTAGCTAATTTGTTAAGCATCTAACTCTATTTTGTTGTAAAGATATTTCTATTTCCTTAGATAATTCCTAGAAGCATTCTAGGATATTTTGTAAACAATTATGTATAAATACTTCATCTTTAGAAGTATTATTGTGGAATAAATTGCTGAAGATTTCTATAGTCATTTTTTATTGGACTTGAAGGCTTTTGTGTTTCAAATCTCGAGTAGCATACTGGATCAAACCAAGTAGCATCATATTTCAGGATTCATGTGATGAGCTATTGAAGTGAAGTATTTCCTTCTTGTCATTGTTTATCTTTCTTTGTTACATGCATCCATTTTGTGTTCTAAATTTGAATGAATAAACAGGAGTATTAATTCAGGATTTGTTAAAAGCACCTTGTCTTTACTGTTTATCATTTCTATGTTTTCTGCTGATTTCTAGAGTAGGGAAACCTTAATTGCTCCCTCTTTCGTTTGACCTCTACCTACTACTTCCCTTTTCTGGATCAAAGAACCCTTCATTTCTCTTTATCCCAATCATATCACCTCACCAAACAACCTTCCAAGATCTTCATGGGTTATCTATCTTGCCCTGAAAACATTTCACTTCTTGACCTTGATCCTAGCTCTGTCTGCTTGATTTTTGACTCCTCAGCCCAATGGACAAACATATCTCCCACTATCCATCTCATTAGGTGATTTTTCCCACCAAACCAACCAAACCAAAACCAAATTGCACAATCATAACTAGCCTAATATTTTATAAAATAAACAAAATTAAATCTTATAGAGAGAGCCCTATCTGAACCCTAAGAAGGCTAGATCTTAGAGTTTAAAAGTTGGTCTATGGTTACCTCTAGTTTTCTTAGACTTTAAACCAAAATCTCACAACTTTATAATTACTAGAGTGATAACAGGGTGGTTGATTAATTTACCATACTACTTGTTGAAGTCGTCACAACACATGGAAAAGGTTGTGAAAGGGAAAAACATACAGAAAATTGCATCACTAACAATGCACTCATTAATTTAATCACCATGCATTAATTAAAGAGACAAGGGATCTTGTGACATGCTTTGATAGTGAGCCCTTGTGCTGGTACGAATGAGGAGCGTGAAAAGCATGTTGAAGGAGCCCCTAGTTCTGAAACAACACCAAGTACTGAAGCAACACCCAATGCTGAAACAACAATTGTTGTTGAAACTTCTACATCTTCCAAGAGAAATACAACCACAGTCTCTAAGCGGACTAGGGCTGATACACATCCTATGACTGGTCGATGGAACCCTAAGAGGTGGAGTTCCATCAGAAAAACCCCTAGTTCATCCTCACGAGGAAAGGAGACACAAATAGAATAACCTGTGGTGGTGTCTAGTGACTCATTAGAGGAGAGTCGAGGTGGGTTCCCGATTTCTGAGGAAATGTTGGAGGAAAAAACTGCTGGAACAATAGTTGTGGCTAAAGCTAGAGTTGAGGAAGTGAAGAAACCTAAAGGGACTAGGCCGAGAGTATCAATGAAGGTAATCAAAAGGAATGTGAAAAAGAAAATTAGTGGAAGATCCCCTGGGAAAAGGGTATGAATAGATGTTATACCAAAAGAGACTCAAAAACCTACTGTTACAACTGAGGGTGAATGTGCTGATACAACTAGACCTGATGGGTTTGAGGAGAAACATGAAAAATAAAAATATGAGAAGTCTATAGAGGAAGGCCCCTCTACATCTAAAATCCTAACTGTTACACTGAAGCTTGAATAAGAACCATAGAAACATCAGGAGACATAAGGACCAGTAATAGAAGAGCAGAAAAAAGAATAAGAGGTTGTTACTTCACGAGGTAAGACAAAAATTGACCCTTTCGTTCAAATTGAAAATATGAGAAAGGAAAATGAGAATTTAAAGAAACAACTTGCCATGGTTAAAGAACAATTTCATTTTAAGAATGAAACTGAATTGGATATGTTGGCAGAGGCTATAGAAATAAAATTTTTATATGGAATCTACGACTGTGGAAAAAAGTGTCTTCCCTAGGCTGGGTGGCTTAGTTTAGAACAACAGAAGGATAAAGCAGCTATTATTTTCCTTAAAGTAAATAGATAATGGGATGAATCCTACTTGTAATCTGAGGTATGCTTCATTCCTTTCTTGGATTGAATGCTCCAATCTTAGCTCCAGTTGCCAAAATTAGAACCTGTAAAATCAAACAACACAAGCAGATGATCTACAAAATCTATGTAGCATCATCTAAATACTTCATATAACAGATCAACATGGCATCAAAATACATGAAATCATAACATCATATATAGGGAAACAAGGAACTCTTTGCATTAATATAAATGGAAGGAGTTACAACCATAAATAAAAGTCAATCTTGTAGAAGATCTCTTCTAGGCTGACTTGTTCCTTCTTTATCATAAAGTGCACCTCTAATCACCCTAATGCATGGAAATTTACCTCTCTACAACAAAAACATAAGGGTAGAATTATATCTCCAAAATACAACCCCTAGCTTGTGGATGGCCACAAATATATAGGTGAGGGGAGCAAGTTGGGAGTTCTTATCTAATTGCCAATATAAGGTTTTAGATCCACTCTTGATGGGAGGACGAGATCAAAGGATAAGGGATGGAAACTCTAGGTAAGAGAAGATAGGATCCAAATGTTTTATCGGAGGTAAATTGTTGTAACAAATTATGGAAGCTTATGGAAGAAGAGGCTTCCAAAATTTCTTTCTTTCTCCCGAATTTCTAGAACCAACGTAGGTGCATAGTGGAGCAACCTGTAGGTGATCAACGCAAGCCACAGTGGAAAAACCTGTAGGTGAATGATTTTTATTAGGAGGGAAAGGAATGTTTGTCATTAAAATGACTAAAACAAGGCGTTTTTAGGAAGAAACACTAGGATATGAAAGTGTCATGCATAGGGATTTGTGCTATGATGATGTCAACGGGTAAAAGGATGTTGATTGATCCATTTTGTAGGTTGATTGACCAGATGTGACAAAAATGCCTATAAAATATTTCCACCTTTTGAGCCTCGTATATGCCCATTTTTCCATCGCATAATACCATTATTCATAGCCTAAATTTTGACACCCTTACACTCATTTCATGTCATCATTCCATCATTTATCGCCAAATCAAATCTTATGCCTCGTGGTTGATTATCTTTTTTTTTTTCTAAGTTAAAGTATTCTATTAACAGTAAAAATATAGTACATCAGGCTGAAGCCTTAACAGTGCCTTCGTGGAGGCAATTTAAACAGACAGAACATAGTTTTGGGCTGCCCTGCAGGAGGGAAACCAGCCTGTAGTGCCACCAATTGAAAAAATCCCACGCAGGGGATCGAACTAGATTGTCCCTGACAAAACTTGGAACATTGACAGTAGACAACAGTAGAACTGGACCTTGACAAAAACTGGACCTTTGTAAATTCTGAAGTTGGTCACTGACAAAAACTGGACCATAACAGTAGAAAACATAAAAACAACATAACAAGCCCTCTGAGAGGGCAGAGGAATAGCATGAGAAACCTAAAAAGAGAGCCTAATTACTCATCAGGAGCCACCTCCTCGATCCTGCATCCATGATCTTCCGGTTCGCCACGATCACTGCAGAAGTCTGCATTGGAGTGGACCGCTGAAGTATTATCCATCAAATTTGCCTGACCACGTCCAGAATCTTCCTGCAGAACCTCCTTGCTCCCGCTGGGCTGACCCCTTGAACCTTGCTGCGCTTCGTCCATGTTTGCGCCCTCGACTGGACCCTGCCCTTCCGACGGATTCTCAACCTGGGGCTCCTCCAAGAAAACAGCAGAAATGGCCACAGTGACTCTCGGTCGGTTGAGCGCGTAGTCAAAAGAGAAGAGAGCGGTGTGGGATTGTGCAGGCAGCACGTCGGAAGAGGGAGAGTCAAGCCTGCGGCCAAAACGGAGCAAGCGGCCATGGAGGAGACGAGGGAGGCTTTCAGAGGGTGAAGATATTTCGGAGGGCGAGCGGGAAGAGGAGGGCGAACGCTTTCTGGCACTGCGAGAGGACCCGCGTCTGCAATGCATCCTCTGCCTTAGCCTAGGCATGCTTGCAGCCAAATTAGAACTGGAACTCTGGAGAGCCGAAGAATTGACAGGGGGCAGCGTTGGAGGAATGCTCAGAAAAACCGTGGCCAACATGCAAGAACCCGAGAGAGAGATGTGAAGACTGTCATCAATCTCCAAGCAACAGGTGCTGCGGCTTCGTTTCCCAGTGGTGGTGCGATCGCTGGCCTTGCCTGCATCAGAATGGCACCACCAATTCACCGGCACAGGGGAGAGCGGAGCCATGACATATAACAGCTTGCCCCTGCAACAAGAAAATCTCAACGTTGAATGACCGAACCAGTTAACCTCATATGAAACGTTGTCACAGCAGTCGAGATTGCCTCGAGCGCCATCCCTCAAATCGAAATGAGCCTCCATGTTTAATGCCATAAAGAGCGAGCGAGGTATATTAACTACGTTCAGGTGGGTGCGTTGGTCCCATGTGGGAAGGCAGGTGGCCTCCCGTCCGGTGGACCTCCGTCCCATCATCACCATTAACGTTTCGAGCACCCGCATCCGGGGCCTCGACCAGAACCATTGTTAGTTTATTAGTTTTTCAATGATTAGAGATGATTTAGTTGTGATTTACTAATAACGGTTTCACTAAGTTAATTTTCTGAAGATTTCTATTGCCGGAAGTTTATAAGTGAACCTTAACTAGTTCTGCAGAGTTGAGTACGAAATTTTTGTAGGTGAAAATATGAATTTTTTGATCAAATGGGGCAAAATATTGAAATTCCAACATGCGGGTTTTGTTCAGAGTACCCTTATTCATGTACACCCATAAACTGTTTGGAAAAAATCATCTTCGTAAAGGAGTTATGGTCGGGGGAATTTTCCAATGCAGTTTTAAGTACAAAATCACTGAACAGTTTCGATTTTGAACGGCTCAGGTCTGAATAGGTCAGCCACGTGGCTCAACCATAGTTAGGCCAGTTTGCTACATGGTCTAGAATGATTTAATTTGGCTTAAATTCAACCTGATTTTCTACTATGCGTAGCTTGATCCATTCCTTTACTTCACTTAGTGATTTTCTATAACTGCTTTTCCAATTTGGTACATTGGTTGAACCCTTTAAAATATGAATGTATTTGTATGTAAACCAGGGGGAAAATATGCCTAAGCATAAGGGAGGTTTCCAAATAATGATATTGTTGTCATAATCCATATTTTTTAATTGTGAAGATTGATGTTATTCCATACTATGTATGAAACGTTAAAGCTAGTGATCTAATTCAATTTCCAGAATTATCTTACTCTGAGTATTTATTATTTCGTTTGAAATTTCATTTTTACTAAGTTAATTCACCTTGCTCCAAGTGTGGCAAGGGCCCACCACTTCTGGAGCCAAGGTTATCAATAGTTAGATTCATAACTAATTTATTGCATTAATTTCCCAGGGTATATTGTGTGATTGATCAATTAAAATAGTTTGTTCGATTCCATATTTAATGTTTCATTTCATCCCTATAGATCGAATTGCCGAACGAGTTGTTTAGTCAGTCCATGAGCATTGTGTATTTATTTAAACAATTAATTGCATTTTCCAAAAGAGCCTCACCTTCTTAATAGTCGATATGGTCTAAATTTTTACACTTTGCAATTCTTGAGTTTGAAAACGCACATGGATGTTTTGATAATGTGAGTTTCGAATAGTTAATGAATTCCAAGTTGTGTGAATTAGAGTCATACACAATGATGTGATATTTATTAACATCGGTGAGAGTCGTGTTTAATTTCTTAAGCCTTGTATCGGTGATTTAAATTAGTGAGGTCTGCGTGGAAAACATCTTAGTTATTTCGAATTTCATTATTTAGTAGAGGACTCATGAAACATTGTTAAGTGTGGGACTTAATTATATTTTTGACCTTTGATTTTAGAATGTATGCCATCATTTTAATCATGTTTCATTTGCATATAGTAGTTAGGATTTCTTAAATTTGTTATTATAGATAATAATTAGAATTCCTTTTCCAATAGTAGTTAAAATTCCTTTCAAATTCGATTGCAAATAAGTAGTGTAATTATAATTAGAAATAGGGTATGAATTATCATTTAGAATTATTTCTAGCATTGAATAAAATAGTCAATTTGATAGGTTTCTTAACAGTAAGGTTCAACTTCCTTGAGAGTCATTAATTTAGATTGCTTTGGATTTCGTTTCAATTGTCTTGAGATGGAAATTTTGTGTGATTTAAAATTGATGTCTTTTATTAAATTGAATTAGAAGTCTGATTTCAATTTGGTATTCTACAACTTGGTTGAGATTACAAAATCTATTGAATTTAGTTTAGATTCATAATTATGTTGTGATTAGCATTAGAATAGTTAAATGAGAAATTTCCATCAAGTATAATCTGAATTCTGTAATTAGCTCAGAGTGATTTTACTGTTAGGAAAAATAATGTTTGGGAAAGATTTGTTGAATTTTTCAGTGAGCTTGTTTACACAATAGTATTCTCATTTTAACAAGTGATATGTAGAGTTAAAATAGTAATATATTTTATAGGGTTTCATGAATTAAGTTCTTCAATACTGAGAGTGATTTAATTCGAGTCATTAGAATATCATAGGGAAATTTAGAATTAGTTCGATTTCCAGAACAATAACATAGATTTGGTTTTATAAGTAGTGTGACATCAATTCAATTTCGTTTATAAATTTAGGGAATTTCATTAAGATGTATTTTTCTTTTAAATGACCATTATTAAGGAAACTTATATACTCTGACCATTAAGCTGAACCAAAAATGCAGTACAACTCGTGTTTACGACTCCTAGATTGACAATTAAATATTAAGAGCTTTAATTCGCTAATTAAAACTCTCAACATTTTGGCACTGTTTCCAAGGAGTTGTATTTTGGTTCAGGTAAGATTTTTATTACAGAGTTTCAAAGGTCTTGCAGGGCATTCAGAGGGTGGAGAGAGTACAGTAAGACGTGAGTGAAGAGCCATGGATCCACTATTGTGTGGTTTCTCCAAAGTTTGATCATTTTTGCTTATCTTTGAACTTTTATTTCCTTTCCTTTATGCGCATAAGTAGAAGTAGGCCTTAGAATAGTATGAAACATTCTATGAGACATTTAATTTCCAAATTGGTTCACTTTCAATATTTTAAATAGTACTCTGATCCGAATTTTTATGAGTGTGGTGAGCCTTATTTTAGCCAATATATTTTAATTTCATTTATCTTCATATTGCAATATTTAAAGTTATATAATTTTTTAGGTGCTATAAGAACCCCTGGGTACTAATCCATGTTGCGAGACATGGATCATCATCCAACAGGAGAAATTCAAGAATGATTAAGAGCTTGAAGAATTTCCCTTGAAGGAATTTCTCAAATCCTAGTAGTAGCTAGGGTATCTTCCTCTCAAGAAGAGTTCATCTCGACCGCATTTAGGATATTATCTATCTCTCCACAACCAGAAAAAGATTTGGAAGTTTCCCTTGATTCCTCCTACCTATCTACCAAGGATATCGATGAATCATGTACCAAATCCAATGGGGATCATCCAATTGAACCTGATATCGAAGAAATTTCACCATGTCTAGCAACAAGCCTTGTATGCATTCCAGAGACCAACTATCCAAGTTTACCTGGCACGACCGAGGAGGACTTTCAGAGTGGTCCAATAGGAGAAATGAGCCAATACCACCAAGATTACATCAAGCATTGGATCCAGATTATAATTCTGTCAAAGTACCACCCTCATCTTCAAATACTCTTTGTATCACATCTTTCAAAGCTTCTAATTGTTCATGCTCATATACCTTCTAAAGTTTATATGTTAAACCTGGGCATGATTATATCTTTGTACCTGATTCGCACATGGCTTCATTAGAAGTTATCTTTCACTTGAAGGAGGAAATAATTTCTCCAATATAGTAGGAAATATATTATTGTAAATAAATAAATGAAACAGTAAAGAGAAAAATAAGTCCTTTTGTGAAAACCATCTTGTTTGGCGCAACTGGTTAGGGACTTTGCTTGAAAACCAGGTAACTGGCAGGCAAGGTTCCCAATAAAGTTTGTAAATTTGTATAAGTTCTTCAGATCATGTATCTTTTAAGTTATTACGTTTATACTCGAGTTGGTTGATGTGGGATTACTTAAGGCCTACCTACCAATGAGCCTTGTCCCATCGAAATCAACACATTATCTGGGACCAAGGTTAAAGTTAGATAAGGTACCTGGGAGCAGACATTCCTTGATGGCAGGTATCCTTGTCATCTACTAAGGAAATACATCAATGTTTCTTGGTGGATGAATTCTACAGTCCATTTGACTTCGAAAAATACATTCATGGCTAGTAGAATGTACCTGGTGCCTTGATTCCCATTGACATCAAAGGTGGGATGTCTCGCATTGGTTAACGACCCTCCTCAATGGTCGATATTCTAATGATTCTTGCCTATGTTCAACATCAACGCCACTAATTCACATAAACAATATTACATATGGGTGTGTAGTGGTTGAAGACTCTATAGTTTTGCGATCTTGACACAGATTTGCAGCAGTTTGGATTTTTGTATCAACATTTCCATTATCATTTGCAGCAATAGTCACCTTTCCTCAGTTGTTTGGGGGCATACAACCCTTCATGCATGGGGTATAAGGGGACCTTCAGTTCATTGTTCAGACCTTCAGTTCATCCTTCATCTCTTTAGCTCATCCTTTAGCCTTCATCAGCAGATCAGATTAGCAGTCACATTAGCTCCATCCATTCCATCCTCCACTTCATTTTGCAGCACCGGGCACATCAACGACAAAGGTAAAAATAGAGGTAAATTTGGCTTATGATTGTCTAATTCATTAGAAGGTTAAAAAAGCTTAATGATTCACCACTTCTCATTCCACACATTTCGTCTTTCATAAACCATTATCCTTCTATTTCCTTCCATTCACTCCGCATATACTCTGATTACAAGACCATGTTGAAAGAAAAAGCCTTATGGCGCATTAATCAAAGTAGTCTCTATAATGTCTTCTCCAAGCATTCCATTCAAAGGAAGAAGTCATTACTGCCATGAAAGAATAAAGGAAACAACCTATAATTATTGGCCTTACGATGACATAGTATGCAAGCAGCCATTCACCATCTCCATCACCACCTCATTTCATCCATCATCTCTCCCTCACCCTTCCATTTCTTGTCCTCAATTTTTATTGCTCTGAAAATTAGTATGAAGAGTGTTTCACCACAAGAACCAACACCTCAAGGTATTCAAGTAGTGTTGCTCCACAAGAACTAACACCTTCAAATCCAAGCAATGTCGTCCTACAAGAACCAACATCTACAAAACAATGTCAAGAACCTATCAATGAGCAATATTTTTTTTTGCATGAGGAGATGAAAAACCTCAGGCATGGGGGGATGTTGAGCCTCGTATATGCCCATTTTTCCATCGCATAGTACCATTATTCATAACCTAAATTTAGACACCCTTACACTCATTTCACGTCATAATTCCATCATTTATTTCCAAATCACATCCTATGCCTCGTGGTTGATTATCATTAGTTTTATTAGCTTTTAAATGATTAGAGATGATTTAGTCATGATTTAATAATGATGGTTTCACTAATTTCATTTGCTGGAAGTCTCCATAAGTCAATTTTAACTATTTACTGCAGAGTTTAGTACATAATTGCTGTAGGTGAAAATATGAATTTTGTGATAAAATGGGGTATTATCTTGAAATTTCAACATATGTGTTTTATTCAGAGTACCCTTATTCATGTAACCCATAATCTGTTGGGAAAAATTTGTCTTCGTGAAGGAGTTATGGTCGGGGGAATTCTCCAATGTAGTTTTAAGTACAAAATCACTGAACGGTTCGATTTTGAACGACTCAGGTTCGAACGGGTCAGCCATAGTTAGGTCGGTTGGCTGCATGGTATAGAAGTATTTAATTTGGGTTAAATTCAACCTGATTTTCTACTATACATAGCTTTGATCCATTCCTTTACTTTACTTAGTTATTTGTTGTAACTGCTTTTCCAATTTGTTACATTGGTTGAACCCTTTAAAAGTTGAATGGCTTTGTATGTAAACTAGGGGGACACTGCACATAAGCATAAGGAAGGTTTCCAAATAATGATATTGTTGTAATACTCCAAATTTGTTTTTTGTGAAGATTTATGTTATTCTAGACTATGTATGAAAACACTTAAGCTTGTGAGCTAATTCAAGTTCTAGAATTATCTTACTGTGAGTATTTATAATTTTGTTTCAAATTTTGTTTTTATTGAGTTAATTTACCTTTCTCTAGGTGTGGCAAGGGCCCATCACTTATGGATCCAAGGTTATAAATAGTTTAGATTCATAACTAATTTATTACGTTAATTTACCAGGGTATATCATGTGATTGATCAATTAAAATAGTTTGTTCGATTCCATATTTAATGTTTAATTTCATTCATGTAGATCAAATTTCTAAACGAGTTGTTTAATCGGTCCATGAGCATTGTGTAACAGTTTAAACAATTAATTTAATTTTCCAAAAGAGCCTCACCTTCTTAATAGTCGATATGGTATGAATTTTTACACTTTGAAATTCTTGATTTTGACAGCGCACATGGATGTTCTGGCAACGTGAGTTTCAAATGGTTAATGAATTCCAAGTTGCGTGAATTAGAGTCATGCACAGGGCTGTGATATTTCTTTACTTCGGTGAGAGTCGTGTTTTATTTCTTAAGCCTTGTATCGTGGATTTAAATAAGTGAGGTCTGCGTGGATAACGTCTTAGTTATTTTGAATTTCATTATTTAGTACAAGACTCATGAAACATTGTTAAGTGCAGGAATTAATTATATTTTAGACCTTTGATTTTAGAATGTATTCCATCATTTTAATCGTGTTTCATTTGCATATAGTAGTTAGGATTTATTAAATTTGTTATTATAGATAATAATTAGAATTCCTTTTTGAATAGTAGTTAAAATTCCTTTCAAATTTGATTGCAAATAAGAGTGTAATTATAATTAGAAACAGAGGATGAATTATCATTTAGAATTCTTTTCAGCATTGAATAAAATAATCAATTTTATAGGTTTATTAACAGTAAGGTTCAACTTCCTTGAGAGTCATTAATTTAGATTGCTTTGGATTTCGTTTTAGTTGTCTTGAGATAGAAAGTTTGTGTGATTGAACATTGATGTCTTTTATTAAATTGAATTAGAAGTCTGATATCAGTTTGGTATTCACAGTTTGGTTGAGATTACGAAATATATTGATTTTAGTTTAGATTCCTATTTCTGTTGTGATTAGCATTAGAATAGTTAAATGAAAATTTTCCATGAAGTATAATCTGAATTCTGTAATTAGCTCAGAGTGATTTTACTGTTAGGAAAAATAATGTTTGGGAAAGATTTGTTGAATTTTGCAGTGAGCTTGTTTGCACAATAGTATTCTCATTTTAACAAGTGATCGATAGAGTTAAAATAGGAATAGATTCTATAGGGTTTCATGAATGAAGTTCTTCATACTCATTGTGATTTAATTCGAGTCATTAGAATATCATAGGGTAATTTAGAATTAGTTCGATTTCCAGTACAACATCATAGATTTGGTTTTATAAGCAGTGTTAAATCAATTCAATTTCGTTTATAAATTTAGGGAATTTTGTTAAGATTAAAATTTTCTTTTAAACGACCATTATTAAGGAAACTTATATACTCTAACCGTTAAGCTAAACCAAAAACACAATACAAATAGTGTTTACGACTCTCGGATTGAAAATTAAATATTAAGATATTTAATTCGCTAATTAAAACTCTCAACTCCCCCTAAAGCGCAAGGTCAGGAATGGTGACTGATGATTGAAGTGCTTTACCTTGTGACAATTCAGGATCAGAGAGAACAATAGGCAGAGATTATCTGCATGTTTTTTTTGACAGAAACGGTTATGTGATATTAATATTCATCTTGGCCTGAATGCCAGAAATCAGGTTACATTGAGGATGTCTAAATCCTGAAGCATCTCACTGCTAATATTGAAAATGCAGCCGAAGCTTACAAATTTCTTCCGTGTCAGACTATCTAAAACTTCTATTTCAGTGATTTTCCCTAACTTGAAAATACAAACAAACTGATTCAATAGAAAGCAGTAGAACATTTAAACTGGCAGATTATGGAATTGGATCCCATGTTTCGTCCTCGCCTCGAATTATTGCTCTAGCAGAGATGAGGACAGCTTTATTTGCTTCAAGGTCTGCTTCTTTGTTGTTTTCTCTCAACACATGATAGTAGCTCAACTTTTTAAACAAATTCCCCAAAGTCCTGATTCTGGATATCAGCCTTGCCAATCTAAGATCCCGGGGGGAAGAGTTTGTCACCATAATTTTGATTATCACTTGGGAATCCCCAAAAACATTAGCCTCCTTGATTTCTAGATTCAAGAGCGATTTAAGGCCTTGAAGGAGGGCCAGAGCCTCAGCTTGAATGCTGGTGTTGATCCCCATACCCCATGCAAAGTTGTGAATCAAAACACCTTCAGCATTTTTTACAATACCACCTGCTCCAGCTCTTCCTGGGTTGCCCTTTGAAGCCCCATCAAAGAAGAAAGAGTGCACCTGCTGCTTGGAGATCCATTCTTGAAACTCAGCATTGTTCTTCCCCCTTATCTGCCAATCTTCAATGTGGGAAGTGTTGTTGGTGGCATGAAGAAATTGCAGATTTAGGGAGGTACCCCAGACTGAATCTAAATGAGTAAGGTTTGAGGCATCTTTTTGATTGTCCAAGCTTTCCTTTAATTGGAATTTTATCTTGGCCGCCACCACCTTGACATCGTGCTTAATATCTCTGAAGATTATGCTATTTCGCTCAAGCCAGATCTGCCAGCAGCAGATTTTGGGGAGAACAGACCATGCCTTTTTTATCACTTTGTTTCTGGGAGGAGGCCCGGGGTAACTGTTCTGCCAATTTGCAAAGAGATTAGGAATAGAGGTGGGAAGGACAAATTTGGGGTTCCAGTAATCCATCAGCTCGCTCCAAACCTGCAGAGTGAATTTACAATTCAAGATCAAGTGTATGGCACATTCCACATTTTCTCTGCACAAAGAGCACCTGGACGGACCATGGAAACCCCGTTTCTGCAGTTTGTCATCTGTAAGAATTTTCTTGTGGCAAAGAAGCCAACAGAACATGTCGATTTTAGGCAGAGAGTGCAGACGCCAGATCGCTGTCCAAGGGGCAGGGTCCGGGGGGACGTGAGGCCTCAAGGTGAGCTTTGCGTAGCCTTGGGCTACCGTGTACCCTGCAGCCAGCACACCCCAGCCACGCGAATCTCTTCTGCGCAGATGAGTGGGGGCAATACCATTCAGCATGGAGCGAAGACAATTGCAATCCTGGAGGAGCTCCGGAGGCACGTCGAAGAAATTCCATCCTGCCCAATGCGTCCCATCCCATGAGGAAATGTCCCACAGCGTAGTTTTCCCAGCAGCAGTCAACCAACAACGAATCGTGTTCAAAGAGGAACAGTCACCAATTGGATCGCGGTCCAGAATTCGATCTATCCAGATATTTATCTTCTTACCATTTCCTGGAATCCAGTAGGCGTTGGCGCTGATCAGGGGGGCAGCTTTGGAGCAGAGTCTAGCAAAGGGAGAGGAGCCTTGGGGGAGAGGACCATCTAGGCATCTGAGTCTCTTTCCTTTAAAATATTTCTTCCAGAGTGCTAAATGGGCCCAGCAAGGCTTGGGCGCAATGATTCTCCAGAGCAGCTTGGCACCCATGGCTATGTTCTGAAGAGAGAGATTCTTGAAGTTTAGCCCCCCCTCCCTCAGCGGTTTGGAGACGGTCTCCCAGTTAACCAGATGGAATTTCCTCTCATTTTGTTTGCCCCCCTTCCAAATGAAGTTTCGAATAAGCTGTTCCATTTTCTGAAGGATGCCAATTGGAGCCAATAGAACAGAGAACTGAAATAGGGGGAGACTGCAAAGGACAGCTTTAATGAGGACAGACTTGCCCGCAATATTGAGCCAGGTGAGCCCCCAAGCCTGGAGCTTATTTTGAATTTTTCCACTTGGGGGAGCCAATCCTTACTGTAGGCCCTCTTGAGGAATATATGAAGCCCAAGGTATTTGAAAGAAGTCCAAGCTGAGGAGGCTGCAAAGCCAAGACATCTTGCAATGGAGCTGAGCAAGCTGGGAGGAGTATTCCAGCTGTAAATATGGCATTTCCCCTTGTTGAGGTTACTTCCCGACATCATGCAATAATCATCTATAGCTTCTTTAAATCTGTTAGCTGAGTGTAGAGATGCAGCCCCCAGCAGTAAAGTATCATCCGCAAAGAGGGCGTGGTTGATGCTTTTAACTCCTCTGGCAATGCAAAGCCCTGTGATCTCCTGCTCTTGCATTTTCTTGTTTAGATAGAAACTGATAACGGAGGCTTGAAGGACAAACATAAGAGGAGAAAGAGGGCAGCCCTGTCTTAGTCCTCTTGAGGCTTTGAAGAATTCAGCTGCTCTACCATTAACAAGGGGAGCAATCCAAGGCTCTGAGATACAGGCCCGAATCCAGTTTATAAAGTTCTCCCCAAATCCAAATTTTTTCAGAACATTCAATAGGAAGCAATGCCTGACTCGATCGAAGGCATTAGCTAAGTCCAGCTTGACAACCATACCTCTTTCCTTACGCTGCTGACTTGAGAGAATTGCCTCTTGAACCAAAATGAAATTGTCCACTAGCTGCCTACCGTGAACAAAGCCCCCTTGATTTTCAGGAATGATTGTGGGGAGAAGATATTTCAGCTTGTGTGCTATTACTTTGGTGATCACTTTATAACCAATGTTGCAGAGAGAGATGGGGCGAAATCTGTTGAAGGAGTTGGCGCCTTTCTCCTTGGGGATAAGGGCAAGGAACGCAGAATTTGTGCTGCCTCCTAATTTCTGACAGTCTTGGGATTTTTGAACCATTTTGTAGAGATCTTTTTCCACAATGTGCCAACAGGATTGTAGAAATCTGGCGGTGAATCCATCCGGTCCTGGTGCTTTGTCAGGATCCATGGAAAATAGAGCATTCTTGACCTCAGCCTTGGTGACTTTGGCTTCTAGAAGATGGTTCATCTCAGCAGAGATTGAAGGGGGGACCCAGTCCAGAAGATCAGAATTTTGAATCAGATTCGCATCCTCACTGTACAACTTCTGGAAGTGAAGAAAAGCTACTCGTTTAATGCTTGCAAAATCTTTATGATTGGAATTTCCGTCCTTAATCTCAGATATGGTGTTGAAGCATTTTCTGGCTTGAGTTTGCTTGTGAAATAAAGAGGAATTTCTGTCTCCCGCTTTAAGCCATAGGCAACGAGACTTAATCCTCCAAAACTCTTCTTCTGCCAGGCAGGCTTTGTGGAAGTGTTGTTGGAGTTGAATCTCCTTATCGAGGATTTCTCTAGTTACATATGCCTCTTCCGAAAGCAAGTGGTGTGCTTCCAATTGACTTTGGAGATTTTTCCTTTCAGCTGCTGGGTTAGGAAGAGTTTTGGCCCAGCATTTTAAAGCAACTTTCGTTCTTCTGAGTTTTTCTTCCCACACGAAGAAGGGTGATCCATTAACTGGCTGAGACCAACTTTCTTTGACAATCTGCATGAAGTTGGCTTCCTTGACCCAGAGGGGGCTAAATCTGAACGGAATGGGGCCAAGGTCGGGGTGAGCCTGGAGATCAAGCTTGATAGGCTTATGATCATATATGCTGCAAGGAAGGATTTGCATACTAGCATCTAAACCAAGCAATAGAAAGGAACTTTGAACAAAAAATCTATCCAGTCTTGCTGCTATGTGACCAGGGCCTACTCTTTTGTTTGACCAAGTGAACTTACCTGAAGAGGGCTTAATGTCCAGCAAATCCCAGTCTTGCAGAAGATCCTCTGCCCATTCCCTTGCCGGATCTCGCACAATGTAGCCTCCTCTCTTTTCAGAGGAGTGCAATGTGAGATTGAGGTCGCCTGCAATAATGATGTTGTCAAGATTTCCTAAATCTGCCTGGTTTCTTATAGAGTCCCAACAGGCCTTTTTTTCTCCAGCATTGACCGGAACATAAACATTAAAGAGACAAAAGTATTCTTTAGTGTCAAGATGCTGCATTTTTAGGAGCAGCCAATGAGTGTTTGAAATTTCAGAGATTACCAAGAACTTGCTTTCATTCCAAAGAGTGCCCAACCCTCCAGAGGCTCCTCGGGCTGAGACAGCTTTTGCTTTGCTTTTACTCCAGAGTCTTTTACTTGTTTGGAGGAAGTCTGCTTCCTCCATCTTAGTCTCCTGGATAAGGAATATGTCCGGGGCTTCTATTCTTATTAAGCTTCTTGTTGCCTCTTCCTTGATCTTGCTCCCCATACCCCTACAATTCCAGGAGATTATCTTCATTATTTACCTTTGTTCTGCTGGGCTTTCTTGGAGCCTGGGGGCTGGCTTCTCACCATCTTTGTCTTTTTTGCTAGTAGTTTCTCCAGTGTTGGCTGGCTGCCCTGTAACTTGTCCTTGTACGTTTCCTGCTCTCTTTTCTCCCGATCTGTTTTGCGACCTCTTGTGGATCTCCTAACAGAGGTCTGAGAGTCGCCTATTTCTCCTTCCTCCTCTAATTCTTCCGACTCTAGATCCTCTTCCTCGACGCCAATAGGTGTTCCTTTTGAGCTTTCTGCAACACTTGCGTCTTTGGAAGACACAGAGAGGGTCTCTTTGACCGGGGATGCTGTCTTTTGAACCTCCACCTCCTGGGTGTTTTCTTGGTGCGAGCTTAAGAGTTCAAACTTGTTTTCAGAAGCGGGCTTAGACTGGATCTGCTGAGAAGAGGCCTGATGGGGACCTTTGCCACTAGGGCCTCCCGGATTTTGAGCTTTATGGGAGGTTTTGGTGCGCTTGACTTGATTCCATCCGTCCTCCTTCCCTTGCACATCCTCATTGTTGGATGGACAACCTCTGGCGAAGTGGCCATAGAC
The DNA here is from genome assembly GCA_034641835.2 of Pinus albicaulis. NCBI lineage: Eukaryota > Viridiplantae > Streptophyta > Pinopsida > Pinales > Pinaceae > Pinus > Pinus albicaulis. The sequence continues at coordinate 55,559 of JAXQQM020067918.1, forward strand.
ATGGCATTTCCGACATTTGAAGGGCAGCTGCTCATAGTCCAGTTTTTGCACGTGTGTCCAGCTTCCGACTTTGATTTTGATGGCCTCTGGTAGCCCAACCTCAAGATCTACTTCCACACAGATCCTAGCACAGTCATACAGGTCCTTGTTGTTTGCTCGATCGATGAACTTCCCAAGGGCATTTCCAATATGCATCAGAGAATCCCAATTCCAGCAGTGAACTGGGAGATTTGGGAGTCTAACCCACACCGGGACTGCTTTGGGCACATCCACAGCAGGGTCGAAGTCAGGAGTCCACTTATTTAGGTATAAACCCTAGGGGCCCATGAAGTAGGGGCCATTCTGGAAGATCAAATCTTTATCCTCTTTGGAAGTGAACTCGAAGAGAAAGTAACCTCTCCCCAAAAAATAAGAAGTGACGCTTTCTTTGATCAGAGGCGCCCAGTTTCTGTTGACCCAGCTCTCAGTGGTTTTGGGAGAAGGCCAAAGCCCTGTGAACTGGCCTATGAGAGCTCGTTCAGACAGAGATAAAGCAACCTGAATCAGAGTCTCTGCTGGGAGAGAGATCTCAGGTATTTCATCCATTTTCTTAACAAATTTCGCAGCTTCCACATTCTTCTTCTTAGGAAGCCCTGCCAAAAGACGATCGAAAGCCTCAGCAGCAGAGGGCGGGGGAGGGGGACGAGGCCCCTGGGGAGAGCCCAGCCCCTCCATGGGCGCGGGCCCTAGCAAGAACGCGGCCTGGATCTATGCGCAGTCTTCGAAACCCAGCCTAGTCATTTACCCGACACAGCAGAGGCGAAGCAGGAACAACATGCCGCAACAGGAGCAGCAGGCCCTGCGTGGGCAGGCGCAACGCAGGGGCACTCGAAAGCGAAAGAAGTCTTGAAGGACCCCAACCAAGCAGCGGCGGAGGTCAGAGGAGCAGAGGAGCGAGGACGGCGCGACGCCGCGGCTAGGGGAGTCGAGGAGGAGCGAGGGCGAGGGAGCCGTGGCCAGGGGCGAGGGAAAGGGTCTCGCCGAGCGAGGGCGCGGCCAGCGGGGGGGGGTGGGCGCGCGAGGAGGGGGAAAGGCGGCTGGGGTTTGCGGGGACGCAACACGCTCTCACTCTCAATCGGGGATTGCTCTGGCCTAGTGAAGATTATCTTATGTTACAATACATTTACATCTTGAAATATTTGTTGAGGGAGGCATGCCCATACTCAACACATAAGCTAAAATTACATTTACAATGATCAAAATACATGTCCACTGATGACAAATGGTGGACCCATGACTAGATGATTGTATGTATGACAATAGCCATCATACTTTTTGATCATTTATTTATCCTGAAATCGTAGCCTAAATGGATGAAACTAGATATGGGGTCTTCTATCTCATTCATACGACCATCCAATGTACGAGTCTAACCATGTGAATCAATGAGCTAGAGTTGAACATGGTAGACACCATCAGATTACCAACCAATGATGTAAGTCATTAACAGACACGGGACAAACCATTGATGATGTTAATGGCTCTTAAGGTACTGCAGTACAATCTGTATGGTGTGAGTAAATGAGTTGATTCTGAACACCACACATAATCTTTCGGTCGAAGGCCAATGATGTAAACCTATTGTCGAGAGTGAGGAAACTTTTCATTGATGTATGCAAGTACCAAGGTATCGAGGGGTGTTTCTAAGTCAACTTCTTGTATAATGAGTTAATGTCAACATGAAGCGACCCATCAAAGGAGGGCCTTGATGTATCCCCTATCAACAACACGGAACAAGTATCATGATTTGAAATAGAATGATGATGACACAGAACTGGATCAGGAACATACGACATGGAATGAAGGCTTAAGATTATTGTAGTAGATATTTACTAAATTAATTCTCTTGAACACAACGGTAACATTGAATGGAGTCAGCAGCATTAACCCAAAACCAAAAATGGAGGCTTTAAAAATGGTATGATAACCAAAAGAAAAGCATATTACCCAACCCAAAAACCACGAATATGAAGTGGAAAAATGCCTTTTTCAAGAGCGAATTGTTGCCATTAGCAAAGGGAGTTCCCTATTTTCCCAATTTCCCCGACCATATTGGTCAGTACCTCTTTATTTTTTAACAAGCTTGAGGAGGATAAAATTTGCTTGATCTGTAAGTTCATCCTTCAGATGAATCCCTCCGAGTATGTTTAAATAACCCTTAATAGGAGTGGTTCTGCCTTGTCATGTTTAATAATTCCATCATTGTTTGATGTTTTCACGTGTCCAACGAAGGTAAAACTCAACATATTTTTCATGTTTAGAGATTTTGGAAAAGAGGCGAAAAATAAAACACCCAATATTCATTTTCGTAAGTAGTCCCTCGAGTCTGAAAAGGAAGAAAACAATACTCAATAGAACCTTTTAGCTAGGTTTTGACTAAGGTATTCCTTTTTCATAAATAGTGTATCTCGGTCGGAGAAAATAGTTAACACAAACTTATACTACGTAGACGCATTTTCATTTACGTTAATGAGTTCATAAAGGCAAGTTCTTGACAATATTTTAATATTTTGGGGTACGAAAAGAGTTGAAAGAGGACTCTGAGGGTTCCTTTTAGTTCGTGTGTTTATGAATCTGAAAAAAGTAATAAAAGTGTACTCCTCCCTTGGTCAAAATGATCTCTAAAAACATAAAAAAATCCGTTAACCAAGTTTGTAGACCTTCTCAAAATACCACAAAAGGATCAAACATACTAGTTTCATGATGGAAAATGAACAATTACTAGACCATTTTGACATTCCTTTGCCAATAGTGAATGTTTGTGAGCCATTTTTCCCTCGATCTTCTACAATTGATTGCAGTCAATCTGGTGGATCATTTCCAGTGTAGTCACTTCCAGGTAGGAGCTAAGACCTTTCTCTTTAAATTCATGGTTCCTTTTTGTGATTTCATGAAAATTTTATGGATTTTTGAGAGCCATGGGGTTCCAAAAATTCTCCCTATGACCAACACAAGCCCTCCATGTCGAAAACTACACTACACCACATAAATATTACACTAGAGGGAGGGGTGCACCGCTCTGTAATCCATTTTGGGGCAACATTGGATGCAATTACTTAGCCAAAATTTCTAGTTTTTCTCAAAATTTGTCAGCCTTTCTGCATGAAAAAAAAATAATGAGTCTCTTGTTGATGTTTCAGGTACTCGGTAGCACAAAATGACCTTTGTGTGGAAAGAAAAATAACATGAAGAACAGGACTTGAATGCAACAAATGATCTTGTCACCATTCAGGCACTCAAAAAATGTGGTTTGTTGAAATTCTTCTAGTTACCCGGCATGAGGCAACATATGGAACTACTTAAGTTCTCAGTTCATTCATGGGATGTACAGGCACAGGAATTCAATTTAGGGGAACATCGACTTGAGATCAAAGTGGAAGATATATACTTTCTGACATGTTTTTTCATGAGGGGTGCCCCCATCTCTCTCCTAGGAGGGAGAATTGGTGGATAAGATTACATTTCCACTCATTATATACCTCGAGCACAACTGACCAGAGATGGGAAGATAAAAATTAGAGATGTGACCCATCTACCTCTGAGAACAATCCTTTTCATTATCACTAGATTGGTCGGTATCTCAACACTTCACATAGTTAGAATATCATACATGCAATACGGTCTAGAGTGTCTAGAGCCAGAAATATTCAACTCGATCAAGGGGGTATTGATCAACATGAAGGAACAACTGAATAAAGCAAAATAAGGGAAATTGAAAATTTTTGGTTATGGTTCAATTCTGATTTCTTTTTCCCTGGAGTGGATTCCATTGTTACAACCTCAACAGATTAAGCATGAGCCCATTGATGCGAGGGTTCCATGGATAAGTAGGTGGACAGACCTTACAGCTCGACATGTAGGTCCATCAACGGCCAGTTTCACACCAACCTTCTTCAAATGGTTGTGTAAACAGTTGATCATGATTAATGATTATCCGTACGCAAGAGCGGATTTTCGTGATGACCCTAAGCTTTTACTTCTAAGGGTGAGTAATGGGGTGTTATGGGTAAGAAATTTTAACCATTTTTAAAGTTTTTAAGAAGTTTTACAATTTTTTTGTGTTTTTGATGTTTCTAAGACTAAACTATTGTTTGAAAATGTTGGACCTGTTCGACCTATAGGAGCTTCATATCTTCGTCATACAGGAGAGCCACTAGAGGTTGTAGTACCAGCATAGGTAATCGTAGTAGGATGGGATGCACTGTAGGATCTTCATGTACCAGAGACCCTTGTAGAGGTGGAGCACCACTTGGAGGGGCTAACACACGGGATTAGTGAGATTGTGGTCAATCAAATCCCTATGCGACTTCAGCGATATAATATCGAAGTGCCTAGCCATATTGGTCAACTACTGTGCAAGATTATGGCTCATGCAATAGCCTAAGTATCATGAGCACTATAATTCTATTGAGGTTCATAGTCATGTACGCTTATAGTTTGCAGTGTAGGCCATCAAGCCATATGTTTTGTTACAAATTTTATGCAAACCAAAACTTTATATATATATATATATATATATATATATATATATATATATATATATATCTTCAATGTTTCTATGTTTCTATTGTTTTTTTCAAATTTTTGTGATGTGTATTGAAAATTGTTTACCTTCGTTACAAGTGTCTATCTAAAACATGATTAACTAGCACATCCACCAGTGTATTTATATTTCTAGAAATATGTTCCTATTAGATGAAATCAAAATGTATTTCTAGAAGGCGAACCCTTAGAAACATGCGTAATATGGTGGGAATTCTGACTGAATAGACATTGGCCAATTGTAGTACCATAAGCTGTGGGTCAAGTCTAACGACTAAATGGAAGATACCATGCACGATATCATCAGACAATAGCTCAACCACTGTGCTATACTCAACGATGTTGTTGGTAGAGTGACCATTACAAATCCCTTGAAGACTCACTAACTCTCCATTTGGAGAAAAGATAGTCCATGCTACAGAGGATAGATTAAGTGTACTATGAATAACACCATCAACCTAACCTATGTATGGTTCAAGGGATGCTGAAATATTCAAACCAAACATAAAATGATCAATAGAAACCATAGGAAACTCTGAAGGGACACACTACAAACATATTTAACACACTTATAAACAATATGTACACAATGTACTACACATGATATCAAGCATAGTATTTTTTGAGGTGTAACCCATTCCTAGGTTGCGCCAAAGGCACTCCATTAAAATCAAATAATCTTAGGCTCCTTTTACAAGGACATGCTTGAAAATATACATGCCTAACCACATTGGTTGGAATGTTCCTGAACCTAACTTAATAGACTATTGGTCATACAAAAGAACAAGGTTTCCTTCTAAGAAGGTGTAAGGCTTGAAATTTTTTTCGTATTGTGCCTTGACACGTCTTTTATGAGCTTCATTAGCTATAACAAAATCGTGCCAAGTTTCATCCAAACAAGTTAGATGTAAAATATTTTCCTCTTCTACGGAAGTGGTAGGAAGATGTTCGATGGCTAGTTTGAATGATGGATTCTCGCATTCGATTGGGAGGATCGCTTCCAGACCATAAACCAACTGAAATGGTGTAAATATGGTAGCAATCCTCACTGAGGTCTGGTAATTCCAAAAGGCAACGTAGATAAGAAAATGACAGTTCGATTGGTGGACCCCTATCATACATTGAAGCATAGTTTTAAGAACTTTGTTGATAGCTTCAAACTATCCATTAGCCTGAGGATATTAGGGAGTGGAACTTTCCTGGGAAAGTCCCAACTTGGCAGTTAGTTTGGTCATCACATGGTTCCAAAAATGATTTTCGTGATCTGTAACTATGGATTGTGGAACACCAAACCGTGCAATGACATGATTGAAAAAGAAACATGCAGCCGTTTCACCACTATTGTTATATGTGGGCATCGCCTTGGCCCATTTGGTAAAATAATATACCCTGACAATGATATAACTATTCCCCCCGACCGAGTGAGGGTTACATGTCATCAATTTGATACTCCATTTCGAAAATGGTCCAACAACGATAAAATGATGCAATGAAATAGGAAAAGCATGAGTCTTAAGATCATAAATTTGGCATGCATGACATTTCTAGATAACGAGAATACAATCTCGAAAAATAGTGGGACATAGGTAACCAACTCGTAAGATATTTTATGCGATAGCATAGCTAGATAAATGACTACCACCTGCCCCTGAGTGGCATTCATTAAGGACTTTCTCGGACTCCTCATGTGTGAGGCACCTTTGTAGAATCGTATCGATACTGTGTCGATAAAGAGTGCTGCCAATGATAACCTAATATTTGGCCTGATATTAGATACGTCACTGCTAGGAGCGAGAGGTATCAGACTGGAAAGTCTGGGTCTAGAGATAAATCAAAATGTCTCCATACCATGGATCAGATGATGAAATCAAGAACAACGAATCGTTAGGGATAGAATCGTCAGATGTCTATTCAAAATCAGGGGAAGGAAGTTCACACATAAGTTCAACAAAAACCATTGATTTCTTTGACTTGGATTTGATGAATTCCAGGTCAAAATCTTGCAGGATGACGACCCATTTAGAGTATTCCTCCCCTAGCAATTGACGTGACAAAATGTATGTCATAGGGTTGCAAGCTAAAACAACTGTAATTTTTTAGAGCAATATGTAATGATGAAACCTTTGGACAACTTGAACGACTTCCAAAGCCAAATTTTTTACATGAGTATAATTTCTCTCAGTATCATTGAGATTTTGACTCAAGTAATATATGGGGTGTTCTATCCCAACATGTTCCTCTTGGACCAATATCATTGCTATAGTATAAATGGAAGCAACAAGGTAGAGGAAATAGTCACGCTAGTAATCAGGGGGGTACAACAGAGATGACTGAACCAATACATCTTTTAGGGCATCAAAAAATTTCTGATCTAAGTTATCCCAATGGAAGGGAACCCCTTTCTTAAAGATGACAATTAATCCTTTAGACTCGACATAATTAGGGACGAACCCTCGCATGAAGTTAGCTTTCCCTTAAAGTTGTTGAAGCTGAACGAGTGAAGAAGGTGCAAGTAGGTCAAAAATTTCCTGTACTCTAACAAGATCAATCTGAATTCCATATTTCAAATTAAAAAAACCTAGAAGTTGTCCAGAACTGAAGTAGAACACACATTTGTGTGGATTCAATCGAATATTATAATATATACAATGTAGTAAAATGTCCCTAAGATGCATTAGATGATCAAACCGATGCTTAGAATGAGTAGGGAGATCATCCAAATAGGCTTTCACGATGTTTTTAATATCATGAGAAGCTTAATCCATGGCCCACTGAAATGTGGCCCCAACGTTCTTCATACCAAATGGGAGTTCCTAGTAGGAAAATGTACCCCAGGGCAAATAAATGTAGTCTTAGATTGATTCATTGGGAGAATTTTGATTTGATTATATCCAGAGAAACCATCCATGAACGAATAGATTTCATAGCCGACACAGTCATTAAAAATATGGTCGATGAACGGGGACAGGTAGTTTTCCTTAGGACAAGAGCGATTCACATCCCGATAATCGACGCATACTCGGATAGTCCCTTGTTTCTTCATGACAGGGATGACATTAGACACCCAATTAGTGAGAGGAACATGGTAGATGAAACCATCACGAAGGAGTTTTCCAAATTCATTCTTAATTGCAATAACCTTCTTTGGATGGAACAAGCAAAGACATTTCCAATTTGGTTTAGCATCAAGATACATTTTAATTCGTGCACCACTATACTTAGTTTTATACCTGGAATCTCCTTATAGGTACAGGAAAAGACACGACACAATTCATGAAAAAGGGTTTTATAGGTCTCAATCTCGGATGGAGAGCAAGATGCACCAATGTGTATATTTTCGACAACAACTGGTTTGAAAAAAGTGTTAAGAGGTATCGTCTCTTCTATATTCAAGAGATTCTTCTCGAAATCACAAAATTGCAAAAATATCCATCAAAACAGAAATCACAAAATATCCATCGAAATTTGGTAGATAAACATTATTGAGATTACACCCAATGGGGTATGGTAAAGAGGAAGGATGGTGATGATCATCACATGTTGTATCATCTGGCATCATGATCTCCATGATGCTCTCATCAATGGAAAACACATGATGTAATGGATCAGAACACATGCCATAATCTAGTGATCGATCAAACCAATTAAATGAGGTAAAGGTATGATCCGTACAAGCTGAATAGATTGATTCATAATCAAGTTCATTAGGGATAAGTGACATTCGGTCACCAAAACTGTTGATGTCAGTTTCATTTGGTACTATCCATGAATCATCTTGGACAGTAGAAGATGATATCATGATGATGAAATCAACCGAATATGAGCTTTTAGGAAGAAGAGGAGAATGAAGCGAAAAGGTCCCGATGAGTGAGGAGTCCTTCAACAATCCAACCTCGACATGCTGATAAGAGTCTAGGGATTCCCCTAAAAGTGGGACACTTCCAGTAACATGGGAATTGGACGCGAAAAATGTGAGTTGGTCGATGGCCACAGTATCACCTTTATGAGGAATGTTGATCATACAAAAATAAGTCAAAATGACTATGAGCATGGCATAAACCCGCATGTGACCCAATAGAAGATTATAATTAAGAGGACCGTCGATAAATTCGACTTCTATAGATAGAATCTCCCCCCTAATTCCACTTGTAAGGAATTCAAAATACCACGAGGCTTGTATGTTCTTCCATAAAAATATTTCAATGTGGTGGATGTCTGACTCAGTTTAGGAGAACCAATTTCCTTCCAGTAAGACATAGAAATGATATAGGTCGAGGCTCCCTCGTCCACAATAGAATGATGAATGTTTTTACCACGAATTATAACCTGGATCATAAAGTCCAATTGAGCCGGAAGTCAAGGGGAATAATAATCATGGTTGAAAACAACAAGGTTGGAATCCGAAGGATCCAAACAAACGATAGATGAAAGCAAAGCCTTTTTCTAGGTGGGGTGGTTTTTCAACACCTCGAGGGTTGAAATAAATGATTGGGACTAAGCCAAGTCATCAACTACGTTGTAATTTTGAGCAGCTCTTGCACAAGGGTTGAAAGTAGAATTATGAACAACGTCCTTCAGAGGATTAATAATTAAATTCGTAGGAATCAAAGGTGGAGGAGGATCAGATGGAGGTGATGCCGAACTGGTAGGTTGATCAGTAGCCTAACCGTTCAAAATATTTTCATTTACATAGTCCTTATTATGAGTAGCCACCATAACATTGGATTTATGCTTTGTGTAAGAAAGAATTAAAACCTAGATAGAGGAAGATGGGTCTCGAGCAACCAGATGGGTCTCCTGATTTGGAAACAGGTCAGTCAACACAATGGGAGAAGTGGAGGATTTCAGAAACTTATTCACTTTTGCGTGGTAAGGACAGTCATGAGTAAATTTATCCTCATTGAAAATAAGGGATGGGTAGCGAGGATTTTGTTTCTCATCAGAGGATTGATTCTTTTGTTTGTCCCACAGTGAATATTTTTTCTTATTTATTCCCTTTTCTTTCTTCTTACTTCCTGGTTGTTGTTGAGATTTTCCTTTATTAGATGAAACAAAATTTATCTCAGAAGAAGAAGCTACAGGAGGATTGGATGAAGATTTTTGGGTAGAAACAATGAGAGAAACACTATTTGGTTTACTCAATGTTCGCGAACTGGTAGAACCAATGATGCCATCAACAACATGAGATTATTTACCATTAGTGGAAGAAACAAAGTTTGAAGGTCTCGTAGCATCAATTATATTTTCATAGAGAGTGCCAGATTGGGTATAAATGAGGTCCAAATACTAAGCACGAGAAATTAATTTCTCTTCATTCAAGAATCCACCTTTGGTTACATCTTCTATGATAGATGGCAACAGGGATTTAATGAACCATTCCGGGAGCAATTGCTCTGGAACAAAGGTCTTAACCAACCGATGATGATGCCACCACTCATGAACGTGATCTGAAATGTGAGTGTCTTTAGATTGTTTAAAGTTGGTGAGAAGTTTCATTCCAGTTTCATACATGATGGGTAACTGGAAATGCACGAGGAAGGTGGTAGTTATGCAATTTAAATCGTGAAATGAAGCTTTAGGTAACTCAATGTACCATTTAGTTGCGGTACCTATAAGAGTACGTTGGAAAAGACGTAATCATATGGAATAATCATTAAGGGAGTTCTAAGGACACCACAAATGACACATCATGACATGGGTCAACAGGTATTCTCCAGGATTCTCAGTGAATTTTGGGATATTAGAGGGAAATTTGGTGGGAATTATCGGCTACCATGGTGAGTGAGCGATGGGATCGTTGGTAAGTTGAGTTAAATCTAGAAATTTGATATTTTTCACAAAAGGTAACTGCTGGTGTTTGTCAATTTAATTGTCTTAAGTTGATTACATAAATTATTGACCAGGGCTAGTAAACTAACGAAGTGTAAATGGACTATATGTGCTAGGAATCCTAATTATCTAAGTTGGATTAAATTGTCAATGCACATGATTGGATGATCCAGATTTACGCAGGAACGCAAAAAAATACACATATAGCCATAGATACAAAGATGCAGTGGAAATAATGCTTCATTTTATTATAATCAAATGACTGAAATAAAATAGCTAGGGCGCTGGTAGGCGTATCTCTGAGAAGAGTTGTGGTGGCTATAGGCCTTTTAACTGTGTTAAAATGAGAGATAATGGAAATGAACATCTAGGGTACTGGAAACGCTTATCTCTGAGAAGAGATGTGTCGAATACCAGCCCCTGAACTGTGTTACAATATAGACATGATCAGAACAAGCGAGTTAGGGCACTGGTAGCGCTTATCCCTGAGAAGAGATGTGTCGGCTAACAACCCCCTGAACTGTGTTACATAACTGAAATGATGGGAACAAGCGAGCTAGGGCACTGGTAGTGCTTATCTCTGAGAAGAGATGTGTCGGCTCCCAGCCCCTAGAAATGATGTGTCGTGAACTTCTGAAGCTGTTTTGAGGCCCTAAACGATGTTTTTTTGGAAAATGGGGAGCAACATGGGTCATATACCAATGTTTCTCACTCAAAAGTTGTAGTCCTCAGATAGATCTTTCTAACGAGCTATTGAGCACGTCAAACGGAGATCAGATGCCAAAGCTACGTCCCCAGGAAGTTGAAACACCAATTTACCCAAACGGGACCCATAGTTTTGGCGCTTCATCTCCTAGGGTTAGTTTTTTGGAAGTTTCAGATTTTACATTGTTTCTCAACAATAAATAGGCCTTCGATCCTCATAGTAACACAATTCAAGGGGCTAGTAACTATCACATCTCTTCTTAGGGATACGCTGCCAGTACCCTAGCTCATCTATTTCAATTATGTCTGTAATAGGCCTGCGAGCCTCAATGTAACACAGTTTAGAGGCCTGCGTACGCTACATCTCTTCTCAGAGATACGCTACCAGCGCCCTAGCTTGCTTCCATTATGTTTGTATGCTTATTTCAGTCATTATTTTATTAATAAAATGAAGCATTATTTCTGCTGCATCTCTGTGTTTATGGTTATATGTGGATTATGTTGCATTCCTACATAAAATCCAGATCAGTGGTATCAGAGCGGTATGATCTTTCTCTGTTTTTCTTTTCATGTCCCCAACGCGGCCAGGGTATAAGGAGTTCAACCTCGCAACCTCGACGACCCCCCATGGCGGAAGGAAGGAAAGACGAGGGAGCAGGAGATCCTATCAAAATATTGCTCGAGGATGCCTTCGAGAAACAAAGGAATGCGATGATGGATAACTTTGACCAGATCCTTCAATGGATACCCGTTGATGTCACATCTACATCCAACATGTCCGCCAATAGGTCCGCGACATCCTGGACAAATCCAATACCAAGTTCAGCAAAATTCCCCCCCTCTCCCCCCTCCCCCATGGAGGAACTTAACATAATGGAGACCATTTCTTCCTAAGGAGGGAGGAATGATCCAGGTGGATATCGGTGGCCTCCCAACTATTCCATTTGGACTCGCAACATCAATTCTTTCAGTTTTTCAGCTTCAACACAACTTACTATTTTTAGCAAGTTTTCGGGTCCTGCAAACCCGGAGCTGTTTTTCGGACTTAATGATCCAGGTGGATATTGGTGGCCACCCACCGAGTCTATTTGAACCACTACCATCAGTTCTTTCAGTTTGTAATTTTCAACACAACTTACTATTTTTAGCAGTTTTTAGGTCCTGAAATTTTGAAGCTGTTTTGATGCCCTAAACAATGTTTTTTGGGAAAACGGGGAGCAACATGGGTCATGGACCTATGTTTCTCACTCAAAAGTTGAAGTCCTCAGATATATTTTTCTAACGAGCTATTGAGCACATCAAACGAAGATCGGATGCCAAAGTTACGTCCCTAGGAAGTTGAAACACCAATTTACCCAAACGGGACCCATAGTTTTGGCGCTTCATCTCCTAGGGTTAGGTTTTTGGACGTTTCAGATTTTACATTGTTTCTCAACAATAAATAGGCCTTCAAGCGTCATTGTAACACAGTTCAGGGGTTGGTAGCTGACACATATCTTCTCAGGGATAAGCGCTACTAGTGCCCTAGCTCGCTTGTTCTGATCATGTCTGTATTGTAACATAGTTTAGGGGTTGGTAGCTGACACATCTCTTCTCAGAGATAAGCATTGCCAGTACCCTAGCTATGCATTTCCATTATGTCTCATTGTAACACAATTCAGAGGCCTGTAGCCACCACATCTCTTCTCAGAGATACGCTTACCAGTGCCCTAATTGTTCATTTCAGTCATTTGTTTTATTAATAAAATGAAGCATTATTTCCGCTGAATCTCTGTGCTTATGGTTATGTGTATTCTGTCCTACAAAAATCTGGATCAGTGGGTATATGGATCCAGTTTTTTTTGCAGGAACGCAACAGAATACACATATAGCCATAGATACAAAGATGCAGCGAAAATAATGCCTCATTTTATTAATAAAACAAATGACTGAAATGAACAACCAGGGTGCTGGTAGGCGTATCTCTGAGAAGAGATGTGGTGGCTATAGGCCTCTGAACTATGTTACAATGAGACATAATGGAAATGAATAGATAGGGTACTGGAAAAACTTATCTCTGAGAAGAGATGTGTCGGCTACCAGCCCTTGAATTGTGTTACAATACATACATGATCAAAACAAGCGAGCTAGGGCACTGGTAGCGATTATCCCTGAGAAGAGATGTGTCGGCTACCAACCCCCTGAAATATGTTACAATGAGGCTCAAAGGCCTATTTATTGTTGAGAAACAATGTAAAATCTGAAACGTCCAAAAACCTAACCCTAGGAGATGAAGCACCAAAACTGTGGGTCCCGTTTGGGTAAATTGGTGTTTCAACTTCCCGGGGACGTAACTTTGGCACCCGATCTCTGTTTGACGTGCTCAATAGCTCGTTAGAAAGATATATCTGAGAACTAAAACTTTTGAGTGAAAAACATTGGTCTACAACCCACGTTGCTCCAATTTTTCCCAAAAAACGTCATTTAGGACCTCAAAACGGCTTTGGAAGTTCAGGACCCGAAAAACTGCTAAAAATAGTAAGTTGTGTTGAAACTTACAAATTGAAAGAATTGATGGTGGGGTTCAAATGGAATCAGTGGGTGGCCACCAATATCCACCTGGATCATTAAGTCCCCAAAATGGCTCCAGGTGTGCAGGACCCAAAAATATGCTAAAAATAGTAAGCTGTGCTGAAGCTGAAAAATTGAAAGAATTGGTGCTGCGGGTCCAAATGGAATAGGTGGGAGGCCACCGATATCCACCTGGATCATTCCTCCCTTCTTAGGAAGCAATGGTCTCCATTGCGTTAATTTCATCCATGGGGGAGAAAATTTTTCTGAACTTGGTATTGGATTTGTCCAGGATGTCGCAGACCTGTTGGCGGACATGCTGGATGTAGATGTGCCATCGGTGGGCAACCATTGAAGGATCTGCTCAAATTTATCCATCATTGCGTTCCTTTGTTTCTCGAGGGCATCCTCAAGCAAGATTTTTATAGGATATCCTGCTCCTTCGTCTTTCTTTCCTTCCGCCATGGGGGGTCGTCGGGGTTGAGAGGTTCAACTCCTTATACCCTGGCTGCGTTGGGGACATGAAAAGAAAAACAGAGAAAGAGCAGACCGCTCTGATACCACTGATCTGGATTTTATGCAGGAACGCAATAGATTATAGATATAACCATAAACACAAAGATGCAATGGAAATAATGCTTCATTTTATTAATAAAAGAATGACTAAAATAGGCTTACAAACATAATGGAAACAAGCTAGGGCGCTGGTAGCATATCTCTGAGAAGAGATGTGGTGTACGCAAGCTTAAGAACTATGTTACATTGAGGTTCGAAGGCCTATTATAGACATAATGGAAATATATGAGCTAGAGTACTGGCAGCGCTTATCTCTGAGAAGAGATGTGTCGGCTACTAGCCCCTGAACTGTGTTATAGAATTGAAATGATGTGATCAAGCGAGCTAGGGCACAGGTTCACTTGTCTCTGAGAAGAGATGTGTCGGCTACTATCTCCCCTGAAATGATGGTGGGGGTTAAAATGGACTCGGTGGGTGGCCACCAATATCCACCTGGATCATTAAGTCCCAAAAATGGCTCTGGGTGTGTAGGACCCAAAAACCCGCTAAAAATAGTAAGTTGTGCTGAAGCTGAAAAATTGAAAGAATTGATGCTGTGGGTCCAAATGGAATAGGTGGGAGGCCATCGATATCCACCTGGATCATTAAGTCCCCAAAATGGCTCTGGGTGTGCAGGACCCAAAAAACTGCTAAAAATAGTAAGCTGTGCTGAAGCTGAAAAACTGAA
>JAXQQM020068471.1:0-23303 GCA_034641835.2 Pinus albicaulis
AGCATTTGAGGGTGTTTGCGAAATTTATTCTAAGGTGATTTCAAAAAATATATTTGTGAAATTTTTGGGGTTACAACCTCAAATCCAAGAGATATTTCGAGGCCTAAAGTGGGAAGGTTTTCCAAAGTATTCATAGGGTTGTTCCCTAACAAGGAACAATTTGAGAAGTAACACAACGTTGGCACTAATAATGTTTTTGTTTGCATTGATGTCAACCTTGCTAGTATATGTTTGATTTGTTGCAGGTGTTTGCATGTGATTGGTTCTATGCGTTTGGTTATATAGTGTTGATTGTACTCGATTGGTTGCATGTTTTTGGCTTACATTACCCTAGGATTTTTCCAATGGTATTCGGCGTGAGAACATAATGGTTTACCATGGTATTTGTTTTGAGAGATTAATATTTAATTAATTTGATTTTATTTTGATATGGTCATTATGAGGAATGGAAGGAAATTGATATTTTGATTTGATCCATTGTGATGGAAATAAAATTATAAATATATTATGATAGCATTGGAGGATGTATGAGTGAGTCAGTGAGAGCTACAATTCATAATGATGATTCTTGTAAACCTATAACATTGTTCAACATGGTTTTGAGAGATTATTTTGTAGACTGGAGATTTTGTTGTTGCTTACATGTTGAACATATCACATTAGGCCCAGTCAAAAATTTTTGAAATGAGGTATGCATATAGGTTGAGGAGGTTGGGGCCTACGAAAAGTGGTGGGTTTCAAATACAGGAGTATGGATTCTTACTGGTAATGGGAAACAAACAACTAATAGAAAGTTGGGGCTTTCTAGTTTGTGGTGGGAAACAAACTATATTTGGGGTAATATGTCCCAGTTGGTAGTGGTTAGTTGATCTATGTAAATATTTTCTTGAAAAATAATAGAAAAGTAGAATAGGGAAACAATAGTAGGGTGGCTTTAGGCTCCCCTTGAGGGTTTCCACTAGTAAAAATTTGTGTCTCTTTGTGCATGTTTTTCTTGCGATTTTTTATGGAGATTTATATGTTAAACTTATGTTGAATTTACATATTTCAAATATATTTTATTACATTATTTTATTGATCCTTTAGCATTGTGGATAATTTTTTTTTAAATTGTACAAACCCTACCATTCATGATTCAACCCCCCCCTCGAGTAGTGATCCGATTTCCAACAAGTGGTATCAGAGAAGGTACCTTTGTTGCAAGTTAATCACTAGAAGGTGGACCTGGGTGAATCATGGGTTATCAATATGCTCCACTACTTAATGCCATAAATTTTCAAGCATGGAGA
This sequence comes from Pinus albicaulis, assembly GCA_034641835.2. Classification (NCBI taxonomy): domain Eukaryota; kingdom Viridiplantae; phylum Streptophyta; class Pinopsida; order Pinales; family Pinaceae; genus Pinus; species Pinus albicaulis. The sequence continues at coordinate 1,290 of JAXQQM020068471.1, forward strand.
GGGAATTTAAAGTATGAAATTTCTGCTTGAGGATATGAAGTTTGGAAAATGGTGACAAATGGTTATGATGATAAACATTTTTCACAACAAGCTCCACTATTGGATGCACAATCTAGATGTGCAATGCATGTTAATCTTGATGATCAAGACAATGGTAAAATCATGGATCTCAATACTACAAGAGAGATCTGGGATAGGTTCCATACATTTCATGGAGAAGAAAAAGAAAATTTGGTTAAGGTCAAGCTCAACTACGCTAAACATTGGCAGAGATAGAGTGGATCTCAGTAGAAAATAGAGATCTGAAAAAGATTCTCCATATAATTGAATAGGAAGAGTATAATTTCAAGATAGAAATTATGGATCTAAAAATTCAGCTGTAGGAAGTAAGGAGATATGAAGAGAATATTGGCAGCCAACTACAAGATCAAATTAGACATTGTGAAAAATTAGAAGTTAAGTTAGTTTTAGCAAGAGAAAAACTTGAAAAGAGTATATCTACCTCAAAGGGAGGTAACGAAGCAATAATCAAAAATACTAAAACAAAAACGGAACAAACATCGAAACTAAGAGCTAAATATTTTGTCAAGTAAAAGGGTTAGGTGCTTAAGCTATCAAAATATTGGACACATTTCAGCTGATTCCAAAGGTACAATGATTAAATCTCTTTTATGACTATTGTTATTTCTATAACGATTTTGGGAATAAATCTATGGATTGTTGGGGTAATAGAAAGAGGAAAGAGAATAGAAGGTAGATAAAAATATTTCCGAGCCTTTTCCTCTCTTTCTTAGGCACATAGTTTTTTTTACATGTGACAATCTTGGGCATATGACCAAAGATTGAAAGCTTCCTGCCACTCTTAAGGAATCTAGTCAACAAATAAAATTTTGGAGAAGAAAATAAAAACAAGGAGAAAAGACCAGAAAGCATCATATTAGGGTTGGAAAAAGAAGGCGCATCAAGAGGATTCCAAGAGAAATTAAGGCCAGCTCAGCCTTATGAGGAGCATGTAACAAAAGGCATATGAGATTAGGGGGAGTTCCTCTAAGAAAATAAAGTTATTTTAGTGTTGATAACAACTGTAAAATATTTGTCCTATTTTATCATTTGAATTGAGTTTCTTACTTAGTGTGGAAGTATGAAGTTCCATGATATATATTTTAATAATGCTCGTGTTTTTTTTTCTAATAACTTTGTTGTTGTTGATGCAATCTGGAGCAATTGGAAACTAATGTGGTTATGGATAAAATCCAACAAATCCACCTATACTTAGCAACAACAGATAAATATTGTAAATAAAATATTCAGTAAGGATTGATGCAATTAGCTTTTTAGGGTCCAATCCTAACCCCTTTATTTATGTAATAATCCCAGGGGGGCTAGTCAAAGTGCTAGTTAGTTAGTTGAGTTAATAAATACCATAATAATTTAGCCACATTAATATAATTGTAAGTAGTTGACTTGCATTAGAGAAAAAGGACAAAAATTAATTATAAACATGCCATAGCTAATACATAAAGTGGTTAACCCGTATGATGCAAGGGACCATTTGTTGTGAAACCAGCTCCAAAAATAGAAGAAAAGAGATATCAATGCCTTAGAAAGAAGCCACTTCGAGGGGGAAACCTCCAATACATTACATGAATGAAAAATTATTGGATGATACAAATGACAAAACCTCCTTTTGTATATATAGGAGTCCATGGGGCCACAATGTAATCCTAGCGGGGCCACAATGTAATCCTAGCCGACCTAACAATAATAATGTAAGGGCACAATAATAATAATATGGGGGTTACAAGGGTACAAAAATAACAATAAGGGGGGCTACACTAACATAATAAGGGACTACACTATTAATATAGGGACTTAACATGTCCCTCTCCTTCAAACAAGTGTTGTACTTAATGCTTGATTATTTATTGATGCTTCTATATAAAATTCTCATCCTCCCATGTGGAATCTTCTACAGCAAAGTTCTTCCACTTGCTGAGATACTCTGAAATTGATTGTACTTGTCGAGTTCTTGTTTCTGTGACTGCTTCAGAACTTCTTTCGATGTGATGTTGATCTTCTGGTTGTTTCATTTGATTTTGCACCAAAGTTAGGTTATCCGTTGAGAGTTGGAGAACTTGTTGTTGATTCTCGATGTGATATTCCACTACTTTATCATCCATAATAGATTTTATTTGATCCTTCAAACACTCAAACTTAGCCTCCATTTCTAATTTTAAACCATCTATGTCATCTTCGGTTTCTCTTCGTAAGATTGAAATTTGTTGCACTTGGTACCGTAATTTTGATATCTCATACTGCAATTATTCCTCATCATGCGTCATAGTATAGCTTTCTGAGGGCTTAATGGGTATGGAATTATTTTTTGGAGGCATTATAGAACCCATTACTGATAAAAATTCTTCAATATGCCCTTGGAATCACTCAAACTGCTTTTTCAAACAAATTTTATGCAATTTTAAAAAACAAGTACACACCTTTTTCTTACTTTTGAGTATCTATATATTGAAATTGAATTATATCTGTAATTTTAGAACTTCAATACCTTAAATTTGGCCCTGAAGTAGCCCTCTGAATCTTAGTTCGAATGCCACAGGCCTGACCTAATTTAGATTCTTCAAGGCAAAGTTATGTCCAATCTCCCACAATGACCTAATTATGGAATGGTTCAGTAGAGCGAACTTGTATGACCTGCCACGTGTCACTTTTTCCTCCTTTGGCTCTGAAATTTATAGGAATGAAACCACAGTCTGTGTACTTGTGGCCAATTTTTACAGCATTCCAATCTGATGCTCAGAGAGAGAGTTATGAAGATTTTCCCACAATAAACTCTTTGAGATGAAATTAGGGAGCCTGAAAAAGACCTAACTTCCACAGATCATATCTCCGAAAATATTACGAACCAATCTCTAAAATTTTGTGACTATTTTCCTCAAAATTTTGGCTTCGCTCTCTAAAACTTTCAGCTTCTGAAGCTTCGTAGAAAAAAAAGTGTAGTGCAAATGTCGCGATGATGTATTTAGGTTAAATTCAGGAGCCTGCAAAAATCCATAACTTCCACAGATCATATCTCCGAAAATATTGCAAACCAAGCTCTGAAATTTTGCAAAGATGTTCCTCAGGATTTTGGCTTCACACTCTAAACATTTTAGTTTCTGAACCTTCGTAGAAAAAAATTTATAGCGAAAATTCCACGATGACCGGTTTGGAAGCAGCGAAACCTTATAATCAGAAGCTCTGATACCAAATGTTGTGAAACCAGCTCCAAAAATAGAAGAAATGAGATATCAACGCCTTAGAAATAAGCCACTTTGAGGGGGAAACCTCCTATACATTACATGAATGAACAATTCTTGGATGATACAAATGACAAAACTTCCTTTCTATATATAGGAGTCCATGGGGCCATAATGTAATCCTAGCCGACCTAACAATAATAATGTAAGGGCACAATAATAACAATATGGGGGTTACAGGGGTACAAAAATAACAATAAGGGGGGCTACACTAACATAATAAGGGAATACACTATTAATATATGGACTTAACACCATTAGTAGTTATGGTTTTGGATGTCATAAAGCTACATATACTCTTATATAACAAGGGAGAATCATCAAGTTTTATTGTTATTGAGCTTTTCTCTGTTGGAGGTTTTCACCTTGAAAAGTCAAGTGAACGCTCTATTTTTATTCTAAATCATAAAATATCTTTGCATCTTATCTCAATTCATGTGATATTTATGTGTTTCTGGAAATATTGTTTCATATTTCTAGAATTATGTTATTTTCACAGGTCAAGTATATACAAAGTGGTATCATAGCACTTTCCAGGGCCAACCATACCCTTAATTTTGGCAGAATTTATTTTAGGCTAGAGAAGTGTTTTGACATATTTAAACCACATGATCTGTAGTTGAGCATATAAAACTACAGATTTGGGGAGGCATGCACACAAGAACTACAAGAGGTGGTCATATTTGTTGGACTCCCTTGTAACCCATATGGGTAGCCCTAGGGTAACCTAAAAACTAACCTTAGATAAGCCATCATCCGCCTCGATGTTATAGTACATTGAGAACAACACTCGTGGAGATCAATCACACGTATAATAAGGTAGTCGGGTAATTCGACTATGGGTACAGTCTATCCTCCTTATTTAGTGCTCTAAAATATTTGGATGAGTACTACTATTGGACCCGTGCATATGTTGTGATATGTAGCACCTGAAACTCCTTTGTGATCATAGTTCCCTTAGTTATCCTAAGATTCCCCCCTACCTTTTCATCAAGATTAGATCTAGGATTTGGGGTTCAACCACTGCTATACAGATCAAATCCAATAGTTAGGGTTTTGCTGCCACTGTATAGATCATATTCAGAGGTTGGGGTTTTCGCGACGTAGATTAGACTCTTTGTGCAGGGAGGGTTTCTGTCGCTATAGTCCAGATCAGATTGTCGCAAAACATTTTGTAGTGGCGATAATTTCGGGTTCATTAGGGGAATTTTGAGATAAAAAATGGGCCTCCTAAGGAAATTATAAAATAATAGTGGAAATAATAAAATAATATTAGATTGCATCATCAAATTTTATTGAGAAAAAAGAAAAAACTATTTTTTAAACTTGTATTTTGAACTTATCTCCATATGGGTTTACTCAAATTTCAAGCATCAACACTCGTTGGATGAATAATTTGATTCCTCGTCTAAGGATTACCCTTGTTCCATACTTTTGAAGGACCCCGCTACATGAAAAATGAGAAATAATTGAGAAAACTTGATTGTAATCACATTTTTTCATGTATTTCTCATTTTTCGTGTAGCAGGATCCATCAAGATTATGCAACATGGGTAATCCTTGGAATAGGAATCAAATTTTTCATCCAATGAGTACTACCGCTCGAAATGTGAGTAAAACCTTAGGGAGATAAGCTCAAAATACGAGTTGAAAAAGTAGCTTTATTATTTTATTATTTTTAATTTTTTTACTATTTTACTCCAAAAATGGTCAATCATCTCCCATTGTTGACATCATCATATTCAATCTTAATGGGTCTTATAAATTTTATTTTGGTTGTACATTTTTCTTAGGAGGCCCATTTTATACCTTAAAATTCCCCTTATGTTTGCTGCTCCAGTCCAACCCCAATTTTCGGAGGATATTTGGTAGTATCAAGCATTTTGGATTTTGACCATCATGGGATGCTTGCAAGGGACCTAGTCCATAATATTCAGGACAATGAGATGATCGTAGTGGTACCATTCACCTGTAATCCTCCCAATTTTCATGTGGTGCAATTTTTTTCCCGATGTGACTTCAGTTGAACCACATCACTAGGCTCTCGAGATTTCCCTCTTTCCAACCATACTACTCTTAAGTAAAATCAAAATTTAAATATGGCTAGTATATGCAAGGTACCAAGTCTCATGTTATGGATGTGGAGAAGGCTATGGAGAAATTTGATGCCCTTTAGAAAAAAATCAATGACTTCCAAGAACCCTTTAACGATAGCGTCAGATCAGCATTATTTGAATCCGTAAGGAAATATTGTGAAACCATGATGGAATAAAACTGTGTTAATGCACATGTAGAAGGATAATCCAGCCATCACATTCATTTCCTTGGAGGTCACCAATATTCAAGCCACCTGACACCTAAGATGGACATGTAAAAATTTTATGGGTCTAACCTAATAGTATGGCTGGCACAAATGGAACAATATTTCCACCTTAATAATATTGGGTAAGATCACATTAAAATACATGTGGAAGCTTTGTACTAGACAAACATCGATGGTAGTGGTGGTTGTGGCATAAGAAATTCTATCTAGGGAGGATAACTTGGAACATGTTCTCAGAAGACATTTATGACTGCTTTAATCGGGATTGTCACTTTCTGGGTCATCTCACTAAGCTGAGGAAAAAGGGTATAGTACAGAACAATATTTCATCCTTTGAACAATTGGGCATTAGGACTAAAGGACTAGGAGATTCCTTTTACTTAAAATTTTTAATCAATGGCCTAAAGGAAGCCATCTAAGCCATGTCTGAATGCATCACCCAACTACTCCGTTGGAAGCATGCAACAAGGCCTCAAAGGTAGAAGTCACTTTAAATACCCAATACAATTGTATTTGCAACTCATCCATATTCTGCTGGAGGGCAGTCATCTCATTGGAAATTTTAGCCCTGTCTTCTTTCTCCTTGGTTAGGGAGTTTGCTAGGTCAGCCTTGTCCTTTTCTATCTAGGCTAATTCGACATTTTGAATGTGCTGAAAACCAGGCATATTCAGTTTATGCTTCAGGGCTGCAACCTGTTTCTGCAACTTTGAGATGACATGACCCTGAGGATTTGCTTTATCATTCCCTTTGCCCTTCACAACCGCTTGAAGACTCCACAGGTCATTTGAGAGTGCCCGGGCATTGGTCTTCTCCACTCCAAGTTTCTTGACCACTTGGTTGTACTTGGTTTGCAGTTTCCTTAGAGTGAGGGAGAGCTTCACAAACTCATCCTTTAACATATCACCGAAACACTGGAACAAATTGCATTTATCAATCGAGGGAACTTGTGACATGTTTACTGCAACCTCCAGAGCTCTTTAGCTAGTGGTCCCAGCCTCTGGATCAAGTACCGCTTCAGTCATGGCCATCAGCGATTGTTCCTTATCCATACAATCTCGACAGAAAACCAAGTATGATATTTGTCTACATATCCCTCCAATTACGACCAATGCTTCTCCCTGATAGTTCTATTCTTCCCCTACATTTCATTTCCCGCCTTGGACCTGTTTACAAAGATGGCTTGTGAAACTTCTGAGAAATCAGAAGATGATGGACCATCATGTTTTACCACAAAACCTACTTTTCCCTTGTTCGACTCTCCATACAGTGCTACTTTTTCTAGCGAAGGCTCTCCCCCGACACCTTCTTCATCATTTGTTCTCTACCTTTTAGAGGGCGGAGAGTATTCTCCTGTGACTCCAGCTTCTTCACCCTGTTTCTTACTTGCTTCTTGTGTTGAAGCAGTGTCTCCTTTTTCCCCTGTCGCAGATGAATCAGTCTCCATATATGAAAGCAAAGGCCAGGTATCAAGATTAGATCTCCACTCGATGAAGGGTCTAGTTTCGTGAGCATATGCAGTTGATTTAATCTTCTTCCTCTTGTTTGAGATGATGCCTTTCGGATCATAAGGCCAAGCTTTCCCTTCCCTTAAATCCATACCCTTAAGTAGGTTTTCCACTATGGGGAGGGCATGCATTGAGTTAAAAATGAAGGGGCCGATGGTTGTAGGAAGTTTAAGAATGAACCCCTTTTTCGCAGGGAGGAAGTGGAGCTGGTCAGCCTTCAAGGTCTGCCGGAGGTACTCCAAGGTGTAAATCCACATGGCGGGAAAGACTGGCAATCTGTAAGGGGAAACTTCTGCACTGTAAACCCTGATCTTAGTGTAGCCATCAAAGAGGTACCAATCTCCTGTGCTTTCTTCCTCACTGTATTGTAGCCAGTTCCTCTGTTCAGGAAAAATCCTGGGCAGAGGGTTGTCATGAATAATTGTATAGGCTATTGTCATGAATTCATTCAAGAAATTTGAATAAACCACCCCATTAGCCAACCGATGTACTACAGGCTTCCAGTCAAAGAAAATTTTTGGTTGGGAAGTTATCCTCGAAAACTTTTCCAGGCCCAAACCCTCGAACTTATCAGCCTGCTAGAAAAGGAAGAGGTAGAACACCATGGAGCAGAAACGAAAATGGCCAGTGGCCAGAAGGTCTAGAAACTGGTTTTGGATGGTGGAGGCTAAGAAACCAGGGATATCCAAAAAACCACCTGATTGTGACATTAACCATAAAAAGGCTACACATTCCTTAATGACTCGCTCCACTCCTTCTATACCTAGCAACCCTGCAATGAGAGCAAGTGTTGGCTGAAGGTCTTCCTTGAATGTATTTAGAGGCACCTAGTTTGAAGACGGGAAAGATGTATGGTGAGAGTCGGAAATAGTAGCGATGAAATTGCTCTACTACCTCCAGGGTAGCTTGGAAAACTGATGGGATAAAGACATTTCAATGAAACTAATATAGTTATAACTGGGAGGATAATAGAGAGCTTTCCTGATGATCTCAAGAGATATACTGAATATCTTGTTCCATTGAGTCGATAGGAACATGTCTCAGCACTCATCATACGCTTCCCTGAGCCAGCATATCAATTCCACAACTAGGTATACGGGCGGAGTAATTTGGTGGTATAGCCCCGAACAAACAACTCTGAACCTAACCCTGTTTTCTATATGCTTCCTAAATAGGTCAGGTTTGATGCTACTGATAAAGAAAGGGTATTGTGGGTCTCAAATGTGGGCTTGCATATATGTGAATGGCTCAGGTCTAGGACCAGCCCTAGACTCGTGAACCTGAGGAGTTTCGGGTTCAGACTTCTTAACCTTGACTTTACCTATGACCATTATGAAAATGAAAAGTGGAAGGAAACTAGACAGTGAAAGAGGGACAAAATACCTGCGTAGTAAGGAAAATTTTTGGGAGAAAACGATGCAGGGAAGCTGAAAGCGACTTGGTAGACCTGATACTGGGCGCTCGCGCTTTGGCGATACACTTATCCCATAAAAGAAAGTATTTTACCATAGTGAACACATAGCAGGGTTAAAAAAAATTAGATTATTCGAAAAATGAGACTAGGACGACACTTGTAGGGCTAACATCATAAGGACGCCGACGCTGGGACGCATGGCATTTTGTTATTGGTTATCAGACTTTGGTTAGGTTTATACCATGCGTTGGGTTAAATGCCGGTACTGGTCGTGTACGAGGTTTCCTAGGAATTACCTTACCATTGTATTCATAGGTCGGGCCCACTAGAAAGTCCAGTGGGGTCTTGGAGCGGCTCTAAGCCCGTGGCCATCACCCCATGGAGTACCTGTCTTGGGTCCCACTGTATGCTACGTCACCACCATTCTGGGGGGGTGAGCTTCTGCCTTCCCCCTCCCATCCTTGATCCCCCCGGAAACTCTTTACGCACCTTTCTTCCTTCAACTATTTGGAGCATGGGCAGGTCCCTCTATGTCCAGCTGTCTTGCACCTTTATCTTCCTTTGTTTTGTGTAAAGTTTACCGCAAGGAAATAATATATTATGCCTTTTCCCCCTTTGATATGGATTATCATTCACATCAACCCATTCGTTCCTTTAAGTATTTCTCCTTTTTATGCTTCGGGTGATTCCTCTTTTTTAGATTTGCTAGGGCGGTGATGAATGACATAAAAACACACACCTTCAATTTCCCTTTGAGCATTTTCAGCTTTATCTGGAATTGGTGCATTTTTTTTCCTTGCGGTGGTAAAAGGGAGGACCACCAATCAAAGACCATTTCCTTGAACCCTAGATGTCTGAGCCAGAAGTGTTCAAAGTGGAATGGTTTGGGCACAGGCGTACTGGTCTTAACCATTGAAGTTGTATTGGCCAGTGGTCAGAGATGGCAGCTGGGATAATGGTGGCTACTATATCACCCCCAAGACATATGAAGTCTTTTGTGATGAGAAACTGGTCCAGTCAGGAATCAATTTGGTGGGTACCTCCTCTTCTATTGTTCCAAGTGAATATGCCATTGGTAGTCTGCATATCTATAAGTTTGTTACCTTGGATGAAGTTCTTGAACCCATTATTGTCCATGTCAAGGTGCAGTCTTCCTCCCTTTTTATCCTGTAAATTTGTTATCATATTGAAGTTTCCTCCCAGCAGCTGAGTGGTAGAGATCTCTGTTTATTGAGCTCAACCAAGCTGTCCAGAAGCTCCGTTTTCTGGTGAAGATTCTGGTTAAAGTAGACATTCGTTAGCAAGCCATGGATATCTGTTCCAATCAAGTGAAAGTTGGCTTGAATGAAATTCCTATTGGCATGGTAGTTCTCTAGGGAGACGATTTGGGGGTTCCAAATGATTTCCAATCCTCTAGAAGCTCCATTGGCATCTATCGCTATTGTTCTTCATCCTTTCCATATCTTTTTGAATATTGTTTCCAGGGTGGAGCTCGAGCATTTGGTTTCTTGCATGTAGAAAATTGTAGGGTGTTCTTCAATGATTTTTTTCTTAATGATCCTGTGCTCGGTGGGGCTGTTGAGCCCTCTTATATTCCATGAGATGATCTTCATTGAGGGGGGTTGGTAGTGTAGGTGTAGAATTGGGTTAACTTAGGGAATCTCCCAAAATCCACCATTTATTTGCCCATTTCTATTATTCTTTGCAGCATTGTTTTCAGTCCTCTTTTGCAATATTCTTTCATGAAGTATTTTGTATTTATGAGAATGCCCGCTTGAATTCCCAGAGAGGGGAGTTGTTGTGCTCGGGTTTGGATTTCTTCTAGATTTTGGACTTGTTGCTCGAATATTAAGCGAAATTCCTTCTTATTTCATGCCTCCTCTAACCCTATGAGGTCTAGGGCCTCAAGATCAATGCTCTCTTGCTCTTCCTCCATAACTTCTGGGATCTCATCCAATACCTATTCTTTACCCTTTGATGCTAAGTTATCCCCTACGAGGCTAGGGGTTTTGGGTTTCAGAATGGCCTCTAGTTGGATCTTGTTCTGTTGTTTCTTGGAGGTTTGGGGCTGCTCCTGCGAGGGTCGCCCTGTTTCTTTGGCTGGTTCATTCTCATTCTTGCTCAAATAGTTTAGGGATGCGAAGCTATTGCTATTCGCAGGGCCTTTTTTGTTTTTATGGGAATTACTTCTCTTGTTATGCCTTTTCTTGCTTGCTACCTTTGTGAAACATTTTGTTTCTTGGTCATTTTATTCATTTTCAGCTGTCACTTTTTAATTTAGAGGGAAGTCTCTAAACAGGTGCCCATGTTGGTGACATCTTTGACATCTAAAAGGAACATGCTCATAATCTACAGTTTGTATCCATTCAAAATATTCATGTTGTAGACTTACCTTGACTGGTAGCGACTCCGTTATGTTCATGTAGACGCAGATTTGAGCATATGATGCATAGCAATTGATATTTGTTTCCTGCTCCATCTTGATGAATTCACCTAGGGAATTGCCTATATCCTTGAGAGTCAGCCCATCCCAGTAATCTCGGGGGAGGGAGTAGAGCCTGATCCAGATAGGTGCCCAAATGAGATCTTATTTATCTGGGTTGAAGCTTTCAGTCCAATGGTGGAGGTATAAGCTTGCAGATTTGAAGAAATAATGTCCCCCATCCATGATCCTATTTTTGTCTTCAATACAGGTAAAGATCACATTGAAGAAGCCTTTAGCACACAGCTGAAGGTCAATATGAACCTTGAGTTTCCATTTTTAAGCTATCCATCCTCGGAGGGATTTTTGAGTGAGCCAGAAACCCATGAACTTGCCTATCAATGCATGATCCTTCATGAACTGTATTCTTCCGTTGATGCGATGCGCAGGGAGCTCGATCATGGTTATTTTGGGGTTTTTTAGGATGCATCTAGCTAACTTGATATTCACTTTTTCTGCTGCTGATATATTTGTTTGTTTCACTGTGGGAGTCACCCCTGAAGTGTCATGGGACGGGCCAAAGTTTTGTTTATTGTCGATGTGAACCCCTTCTGCCGCCCCTGTGGGAGGCTCGCCTGTGATGGGGGGTGTTGTACTTTAAGAGACAATCCCTTAGCTATGATAAGGAATCTGTGCTTAAGACATTTATATCGTTATGTCACAAAAATATTGGTATTTTTTTAATCACCTTCAAATATTTATCATTAAACCCTCAAAGATCAAATATAATGAATGTCCCACAATGCTATTATCTGCCGATATCGAATGGAATGATTAGAAGAACATGTAAGAAAGAAGCCCAAACTGATATGTTGCTGTACAGAATATATCACCTCAAACTCCAGAAGAATTATAAGGAAAGAAACAGTTAAAATGAAGGAGCGCCTACTAAGGATTTTAACTCTTATTTACACAAGTAAAAAGAGACTTGCAACTTCATTACTTCATTTTATTCAAATATGAAAAGTACACAATGTAAACTAGAAGACACATCAACATCAACAAATGCCAGAAACTTGCTTTTCATTCATTAATATTTTGAAATCTAAGTACAAAAATTTTAGTCTGAAGGTCCAAAACTCGAAACCTTTCTCTTTCTTCTCTATCTCATTAAATACAATACAAAATAGTTTTTAACTGATCTTAACTACTTCAACTACTTAGGACTTCGTACACTATCTATTACATGTCCTCAAAATGTCTTATTACAATTACATTCTCTCTTTTAAAAGAGGAAATAACATGAAATTAAAATCCTAATCTATATGATGAATATGAATTGATGATGATGCTACTACATTTCCTTGATTGGTTGATTTATCCTTCTTTGAAGTCAATGGATCCTTTGGTAAATCTGTCATCTAGGCTCTGCACTTCTTCCATATTTCAATGTTTGTTTTTGGTGAATGAACCAGCTTATGATATTCCAATTTGAAAGTAGTGGTTATGTTGAAAGATGGTCTTTCCACAAACAAAGTCTTTGCTAACCACAACAGTTGAAAGTGTCTCTGAAGGAAATTGATCATTATTGCTCCTTTGAGAACTTGAGTCTTCTCATGAGTGATATCTACCTTAATTTTTTCCAACATTAGCAAGGGTTCATAAGAATTCCATGACATAAGATCACCTCTGTGACCCCAACATCATGGAAAACCTGCTCTTGCTATTTTATCAAATGATTTATCAAACTGACTCACTGCTTTCTTTAGCTCAATCAACTTCTTTTCTGTAGACTTCCTGCAATTATTTTTGGCAATCATTTTGTTAATTTCCACAACATATAAAATTTTGTCTTTAATTTTATTTTCTTCCAACTCCTGATTTGTTTTAGAATCAATGAAATTAATGAAATTTTTTGCCCAAATATCCCTTTTGATTGTTTTCTGTTTGTCTGTCATGAATTTCTCTTCAAATTCCCTGATAATGATTTTCTCTTCTGCAATAACAGTTAGAAAATCCCAGATTGTTTTCACTTCTTCAATAATATCATTCCAGATGATATCCTTAGCTTGTATTAAGGATATATTTCCCTTCAATTTTTCTTTGATATTTCTAATCTCATCCTCAACAGTTTGGTAGTCCATTTTATATTTATTGACTTCTCCTTCAGTTGCCTTTATAATCTTTGTTGCTGTTTCTAAATCAGCTTGTGCCCTTTTTCGATCTCTCTTGGCCATCTGCAATTCAGTGGTTAATTGAGAACTTTGTGCTGATTGATCTTCACTACCTGATGGAAAAACAAAAGTGCAAGTATGAGATTCGATATGGTTTTGTAATGACAGTGCAGTTTGCTTTAATTTAGTGACTTATTCTTCCTTTTGCATGAGCTGATGAAGAAATTTTTCTTCCTCATTTTCCACCTCTGCAACCTCTGCTGCCATGGAATGCTCTACTGTAGGAAATTTCAATTTTTTCTTCAGTACAAATATTTCTGATTCAACACTTTGTAGAAGCTTCTGCACAACAGACCAGTCATTGGGATCTACTCCAATCTTCACTATGATCTTTTTAAGCTCTTCGTTCTGGATTTCAAAGCCCTGGAATTGGCTTTCTCTAACTTCAACTGCTTTACTAAGTAGGGCAGGAATCAAAGGATGGAAACTAGGGATGAAATTCAAAGAGAAGATTTATATTTCATTTTGAAGGGTTCACATCCTTTTACTCTTCTATAATGACAAGTTAAAAATAAATAATTTTTTCATATGAATATGAAAATAAATCAAAATTCGAAATTATTATCTCACAATTTATTTTCATTGAATAATATAACTCTAATAAAATAAACCATACCCATCCAATGTAAAAATTTATTGAAAAGAAAATTTTCCTTTCAATATTATTGATAATTTGAAAAGATCAAATACTTGCTAAATAACAATAAAAATTTCTATAGCATTTCACCCAAATAAGCATTACAATAAACCAAGCAAATTCATCAATTTATTTGACACCTAATTCATATTCTCTAAAAAAATCATTGGGAATAATATTTTGTTTGAACTCTTATTAGGTAACTCACAATAGTATGATTCTAAAACATAATCAATCACTATTGTTCACTTTTGTTCAAAAGGAACTAGGGTTCCACTAACATTAACATTCACCACAAACTACTTTCATATGCTATTGCTTTCCTCCCAATACCTAATAATTATGTAATATTTACAATTAAAAAATATTATATATGAAAACTATCCATTCAAAATCCACAAGATAAGGACACAAAAATATAAGAAGAAACTAGAGAATTATTCAAATGTATGGAGTTCTACCATAATATTTATATTCATCTACTATTAAAAAAATTAGCTGGATTTGCTTTACTTGTGGTTTTGAATTTGAGTGGTATTGTTTGTCCATGTTCAATCTTCAATCTTCCACTTGCATTCATCACTGGGAATCTCTTTTATCATAGTAACTACACTAGTGAATGTCTCCGCAAAAATACATATAAATTGAATTGATTTTTTGTTTTTAAATAAATAGAAAATAAGTAAATACAATATTAATGTCATAAATATGAAATCACGAAAATGAAATATTATTATATAAAAATTATAATAAATTTGTTTTAAAGTGCTCTAACCTAAGGTAAAAATGATAAAAAAATTTCTTTCCTTAAAGAAAAAATATATAAAAATAATAATAAGTAAAATATATTATAAAATAATTCCTTACTCTTTCATTTAAAAAATCCAAAAAAATCTTTATTTCAACTTGTGGAAAGGCAAGGTCCGGTCCAAAACAATAGTCTTGTCCCAAAGAAAGGAAGGTCAGGCTATATTGGGCTAGATTGGGCTTCATGACATTGTCTAAAGACCCTATTCATTCGAGTGCATAAATGTTTTAAGAAAAAAACTGTTGATAAGTGTTTGCAGAAATTCCCTACTCATTATCTAAGTAATATGATTGAGGAATATAGGGTGTTGACACTATATGGCTCTTGCTTGAATGACCCAACCTAAAGCACCCACGTGAATGAATGCTTCTTGAATGCCTTATAGTTCAATAATTTCGACTTTTACTCATATTTTTTTATTTTTTTCTTTTGGAAAATAATCTTATATATTTGCATGATCTTTTTGGATAGATAATGACAATGCCATTTATTTTATAGGAATTATATTTAATGTTAGATCTATTAAATTTTAGTATAGTATAGACTAATCGACTTTTGAAGTGGCCTTGATTCAATTTTCATTTCGATTCAAAATTATAGCTCAATATATTGATAATATCGCAAAGAAAAAGACCAGATAAAAATTCATGGAAATCCCTTTTCTCATAAAACCATATAGTCTCCAAAATTTTTGTATGATGAATAATCATTAATTCTATGGAAAATACCAACATAGAACTCTTCAATATTGATATAACAAATATAATAGAAAATATGTTCAATGTCATCCTCTTTCGTTATAAACTTACAATGAACTCCCTTTGAGCCCGATCCCTTTACACCACAACAACCCTCTTCACATTTATCAAGTTATTTAAAAAGAAAAAGAAAATCAAATCTACGATACACAATCTCTTAATATTTAAAACACATGCATTCTTTAATCACATCAACAATTCATTCTTATATAGCCAAGGAAGGTTTCCTTGTTAACTTCATCGATCCACTTGTTTTTCGAATTTGTGAATTTTAAAGTCTCATATGCTCGAAACTATTCCCAAACTAATTGTCCTTAATTTGAGGCAAAGCTATATGATTTAACTTGGATTTCCACTTGGTGTGAGTACCTATTGCATCTCATCATCCATAATAGACGACCACATGAAAATCCATGTCATTGGTCTTACACTTCCAAAATTCATCACTTGAAAGTGTTGAATCACTATTCATCCCCCGACATTGTTGTATGGAACCATGTGAACATCTTCGTTAGCATCTGAGTTCCATTTAAGAAATTTTTTCCTTTTAGAATTTGAGCATTGGGAGAGCACTATGCAAATCCATTTGATCAACTCATTAGCATCCATCAGATTACATCATGTCCTCGTCTTCATAATAACTTGTGCTCTTGTTGACATTCAACGTTAGATCTGGACCATTAATCTGAATTGTTCTCCATCATTGGATGATATCAGGTTATGGACTACTCATTAACCTCCATGCTTATCAATGCTTGATATTAAATCTAGAACATTTATGCAAATAAATCTTAATCATCGGATCTCATTGCATGTTAGACTGGTGGTTAGCCAATGTGTAAAAACAATCCTTATATTGAGCCTGGACTATTGATCTATTTCTTTCTCCACCATTGGATCACATTGTGTTATGGGCTCCACATTAATCCTCGCGTATATTGATGTATGATATTGCTTCTCAATTATCAGACCAAATTGACACTTGAAATGGGGTCTCATTGTGACAACCACTGCTCAACAAAGTAGAGTGAGCTTCCATTAACCTTCCTAACAATTCAAGTATAGGCCCACTTAGTTTGTTTTTCTCTACAAAGAAAGATAATATAGGAAATATTACTAGAATTTTCAGAAAATATTTTGTTCTGAAATTGAAGGAAAGAATCAATTTCTAAGCTTTGTGGATTTTAGAAATTAAGAAGGGATTGGCCCATTGAGTTGTGTGTTCACCATATTTAAAATGGTGAGAATGGTTACACTTTCCATGGATTAATGAATAAGAGGCCATAATGGATTGTTGGAAGGGTTTGGCTTACTAAGGGACTACATTTTAGATATCCCATAGGGAATGGACCTTTTGAGGGAGTAAGAAGTAAAGCATACAATTTGTAAATTTCCCAGATCACTAATTTCGGCAAGAAAAAGGATTGAAAACATGTTGATTACAAGATATGTGTTAGTCAAAATGACCATTTAACTAATCTCTAGGGGAAGGTTTCGAAAAAGGGAGCTTTTTGATACATTCAGTATGCTAACCTATTTAGCTTCCTTAAATTGGATTTAAAACATGTAAGAAAATTGTTACCTAGATCGCTACGCTAGTATGCTTCGAGATATATTATTTCCACCAAGATATGGGTACCTCAATTGAGAGAGTGTGCCAAGGTATAGAATCTTCAAGCGAGGAAACAATCATAACTCTAGTACTAACTTCTCTAACAAAGTATTACTACGAAAAACACACTCTTGAAGGTTTGTTAGAGCTTGGATGGTAAAGTGAATATCTCCACAAAGAGTTTTAGTTTAAGTTGAAAGACCCAAAATTTCTTTGGAATGCTACCAACCATAGGATTGTTGGTGAAATTCAAAAGTTCGAAATCATCAATATTCCCAAAATTTTGAGAAATGGAGTCTTTCGGCTCCATATATAGAAAAGAGATAGGCATTACAAAGTCCCTCTTATAGTTTTCACCGGTCCACTTGCATGGAGATGAATGATTCTTCCACTTTACTAGTCCATCAAGGATTCCAAGACCTTTGTTGAATGCTAGCATTGCACAAAATCAAAGCTTTTAACTTAGCTTGTTTCAAATAATGTCAGTATTAGACACATGCTCATGGTGAGCAACTTGGAACTTGGCATGACTCCATCAAAAGAAATCCTCAACTATGCATATGACAAAAGGAAATGTATAAACCATACTTCATCATAGAATATGCAAACACGTCAATGTTAATGTGTGTATGAGTGTGGCTCTAAATATTAATACTTATGTTATGGTTAAATCCTACCCAGACAAAAAAGTATTATGATATTATTTCTATTGAATAATAGAAGGTATAAGACATAGATGCAAGTACTATGTACTGAACATTTAGTGTATTATGATATTATTTATGTTGAATAATAGAATATATAAGACCGAGATGCAAGTAGCATATACTGAATATTTGATCATTTAAGGAACTCGATGATATGGACAAGAATCTAATCCAAGAAATAGTGAAAGTAGAATTTTCTATTGCAAAATTGTAATAAGCAAAGATAAAAAAAGAATCCCTAAGCTAGCCTGGACAATAGCCTCAACAATATGATCAATTATCTAAACACAAACATAGACAAAGACCATCTTCCTAAATAGCTTTTGATGAAACTTGGAAACATGTATATTGTGTTTTTGTGCAAGCAATCAAAATATAACGACTAAGGATAAATATAGCTTTTCTCAAGGCCTCCTTTACACCATATCAAGGCTATTCAAATTTATCAAATCAATTAAAAAATATTAAATCTTAAAAGATAATAATCAAAGTAAATCACTGAAAACAAAGCACATGCCAATTAAAAAGACGTGGGCCGGGCCAAGTTACACTGTAACAACATGTGGTGTGTTACTGTAACAAATATTAAAACCCTATATAAATATAAATTGAAGATATATTGGTGATACACGATATATTTCGACGTAGTAATAGCCCGCAATCAGATTGGAGATTCATTCTACAACAAAATTATAAAGGGAAGCGAAGCAGAGGGAATCATTTATGGGAAGTGATAAAATGGAACCCTTTCACATCCACAATGCAAAACTAGATGAGGAGCACGAGTCAAGAGAAGATATTCTTGATCTGCTGCCTCCAAGATTTCGAGAAATTAGTGGTAGTTCAACAGCGATGGAAAGTTTTAATTTGATGAACGACGATCTTATAAGACATCGAATTATTCCAGCTCTTCACAGTCGTGTGCGGAAGCTCATTACCAATGCCAGGCCAGGAGGACTTATTGCAAATAGACTTCGACATTTGGTTGACGCAGCGCCTCCGTCGCGAAAATGCAGTCTTCTGTTTCGTTTGATCCCGAAGATGGGATTTGGAGAGATGGTGAGAGAAATGAAATTTATGGAGTGTCCAGTCCGAGACAAGAGGTTGTCACCCTTTCCTTGTCATGAGTTCACGGCGTTAACGTCTATTCCTCTTTTCGCACCGGACGTTCAAGAAGACCCCACCGGACGCCCCCAGGGGGGACCCTTTGTGGAAGCGATCGGAGATAAAGTTATTTTCTGGCGTCGCTTTAATCGGGAGCGTCCCTTCTCTTACATACTAAATTTAGGGCATAATGATCGGGCCTTCCGGGCTTTGGATACTTCCGCAATAGTTGAACAACTACCATTCGAGTCGGGGATCGGCTGATAGTGGTGTTGTCCACTTCCACTCCAAATGGTGTATCAATGTTGTGCTTAGACGTAAACACCGAAAGATGGTCCATTCTTCCAGACAGTCCAGGGTGGTTCAGCCAATTTCATACAGCCATCCCCTGGAAAGGAAAGCTGTATATAGCGGATTTCGATCGCTGGCTGCTCCGACGCACCAAAAATCCTTCCAATATCGCTCCCATGCACTTCGATTTTGAGAGGAACATATGGGTGGTGGAAGGCGATGAGAACACGGCTTTTGCTCGGTGTTTCATGACTGCTTTTCCCAAATATCGTAGCAACCGTAGAGAAGTTATAATGGATAAAGGGAGATGTATAGTTTCCTCCAACTCCGGAACACTGTATGCAATATCTCACGCATATCACACCCCACGGTGTCTCTACAGAATGGGGAATGCTGATGCGTGTCCCATCGGGGATATTTACGCTATGGATGACTTAACCACTGGATGGAGGCGACTTGAGTGCCGGAAAAGTGAGCACGCTAAACAAGTTGATCCCTTCAAACTCCCTAAGCTCGGTAAAAGACCTCCATTATTTTGTGTTAAAATTAACTGTTGGGAAATAAATGAGCACGATATACTCCTAGTGAATCTACAAACCTGGAAATTGGACGATGGTTTAGGGGCAAGGTATGCGTGGTGGATATTCAACAAGGATGACGGTGTTAAAAATTATGGTCGGGAGGACTTGACTAAGTCAGGTTTAGAAAATGTTGATGATATTTCACTTCTCAAAATTGAAATATAAGTGGGATTTAAAGTGTTTATTTTACCAACTTTATTATGATAAGTTAGGGTGTCTTTATTTGAGATTTGAAATTAGATGGAGAAAATAACATCTTAATAGGACAACCACCATGTCATCAAATGAGGAAACAGTACTAAGAAAAATGATTATAGGGTACTAAGGCTTAACTTGAATCTATTCAATAAATATCTATCATCTTAATTACTCTTTTACCTCATTATTATTATTATTAAAAAACATTTCATTAACATCATTAGAGAAGTACATGTCACTCTAAGGATATTGAGGCTTAACATGAATTTATTTGAGAGATACCCATCAACCTAATTATTATTTAGCTCATTATTATTATTATTGTTGTTGTTGTTGTTGTTGTTGTTGTCAGTCAACTTTTTAGCTCATTGTTATTATTATTATAGTTTCCCATCAATCTAAGTGTATTGAGGTTTAACATGAATCTATTGGAAAGATACTCATCCATCTAATTATTATTTAGCTCATTGTTGTTGTTGTTGTTGCTGCTGCTACACATAATTGAAGGATATCAAGGTCTTTTTTTTCTTTAGTCAATATATCCAATGTTCAAGGTATCCATAATGGAATAGATCTTATAGGATGGCTAATTCTTTAAGGTAGGTTGATGAATTTTTTGTATAATAATTATAGTTTCCTTGGGCTAGATTGAGGCTTAAATAAATCTAGGAGAGACTGTGTAACACACACACATACGGGGGGGTTTGTTTTTAAATCTGAATTGATGATATGGTTGGGTCTTTATGGCTATCTGTTTGAGTCTAGGTTAATTTTCCAACTGTTTAATATAATGGAGAAATTTGATTTTATTAAGGGTTGAGACCCTAGTGGGGCCCATAGCCATGTGGCATATGACTATGTAGGGAGGGTAATGTGGTTCCACAAAGACATGAATAGTGGCACCCAAATTTAGTTGTTTAACATGTCAAAGTGGGTCAAAAGAGGGTGTGACATCA
The DNA here is from genome assembly GCA_034641835.2 of Pinus albicaulis. NCBI lineage: Eukaryota > Viridiplantae > Streptophyta > Pinopsida > Pinales > Pinaceae > Pinus > Pinus albicaulis. Next base: position 22,155 of record JAXQQM020068471.1, read on the forward strand.
ACATGACATGGGTGTGATATCATCTTGGTAGTTTGAAATGTTGATTGTTTGGAACTTTGACATTTCAAATGGTGGTGCTTGGGAAACCCTTGAGATTATACTTCTGGGGTTATTTGGCAACGGGAGGGGGTCATTCCATAATCCATGTCCCATTTGTTCGTGTATATGGCTGAAAATGGATTTTCACCCTTATTTCAATATAAACAATGGTAAGATAGGGGGTGCTCATGAGTGTGACATGGAATTAGTTTATATAGACACATGGGCACATTTTGGGTGCCACATGGAAAGTTAGGATGATGAGGTAGCATTTGTTGGACTAGAATTCATGTGGTCATATATTTCAATGCAGAGGCTGGATTATGGAAAATTGTATATTAATTGAAAGGTCTCACCGAGATGAGTGCAGTGGAATTATTAGTTTTGTGTTTTGAAGAGTTGGAAATTTGTATATTAATTGAAAGGTCTAATTCAAAAATTTGTAATTTTCCATCTACAATTCCCATGGTTATGCATAGACAATAAATTATAAATGCTCCCTTTGTTTTATTTTTCCTTGAAACAGATCTACTACATTGGATATTAGTAGCTTCTCGTCTCTACTTTTCAACATTTCTGTCTACAAGACTGTTAATAGACTCACTAACGTATTTCATTTCAATAATGGCCACATCTGTCAACAACATGGAAGAAACTTTCTCTTCATACAAAATGTCAGCAAAGCCTTCATCCTCATCAAAACATACTTCCATTTCTTTGCCTATGACCATTTATTCCATGTCAAGTGGTACACTCTCATCTGCATCAATGGCATGGAACCCACAAGAAAAATTGCCTCATTCTTTAATGTCTGCATTTGTGGGTCTCTATGGAGGTCTAGGGAAAAAACCCAAATCCTTAAGGGCGGAAACGTGAAGCTGGGTTACACTTTTGTGAGAATCGGGGGCATAATTTTTTTTTCGGCAATAGTTCGGCCGAACATTTTATAAAGTTCGGCTGAACTTTTGAGTCCGTTTAGATTGACGGCACAGTGACGGCGCAACAAACAGAATTTTTGCCGGATGTTTGAAAAATCGGCAACAGGAGTTCGGTCGAACTTTTACTTTTGACCGAACTTTTTTCTATAAATAAATCGCCCACGAAAGCAGT
>JAXQQM020087859.1:0-33226 GCA_034641835.2 Pinus albicaulis
CCATAATAGAAATCACTTAACATAGATGTTGCACATAGCCATAGATTCTATTGCTTGGGCTCTTTCAATAGTGGGTCATCAAAACTTATGTTTTACATAGCCGCTAGTGGTTCAAGAGACTTTAGATGTTCTACATAGCTATATATTCCATTACTTTTTCTCTCTCAGTAATTTGTCACCCTTGACCACTTCGAACTATGGTACATAGTTGCATTGACGAGGTAATGTGCCAAGGTACTTGATTGTGATAACCTCTAACGAACAATTTTTTGTTTCCCATTAATCTACACAACTAAGTAGTGCACCCTTGTTTCTATACTTGTAGTCCATTAGACTATGCCACTACCCTTCTAGCATTTCAAATTCATGTTGGTAAGGGAGTCTTGGAGCCCTGCAGCTTCTAGGAGCGTTCATGAGTCCCTTGGTATCTTATTGGCCTCACACTAGGGAAACCTATCCCCATACCCAAATCCACTTAGGATTAATTAGTTAACAATAGCATAGTGTTACTTCCTTCTCCCTTTACTAGGAAACTTATTATCCAACCATGGCTAGAATGATGGAATGAAATCATCAAATTGAATTGAACAACACTAAAATTCCCCCTTTTATGTGCTTATGCTCTTTTTGACAAGTGGCACTAAGTAAAGTTACTTTATGGGCTTGGGATAAAATCATGTTGTTTTTTACTTCAAAAATATTTTAATAATGACTTAGCCCCATAGGCGTAAGCCTTTCATCACTTAGACCTTCACCCCTTTTTCTACTTGTGGAGCCCTACCCCTCGTACTCTGTTCGACTTTGCCTACAACAATATATTTTATCAATGTGCATGTAATTACATATTTACAATGTTCACAGGCCTTTTAACACATAAGCTAGCCTAAAACTAAACTAGGATTTTGATCTCAAACATATAAACATAGACACATTGGCTTAAACACATTGTACATGGACACGTAGTTCCCAAAACATTTATAGGTTCATTAGCGTAAACGCGGTATGTACAATACACACATAGGGATCATCCTATGGGTGTTACATTCCCCTCCCTTTTATTTATGCACTTTGCTCAATGCATTATATATATATGAGGGTACTCCCTCATGGAATTTTTAATATATATATATATATGCAAAAAGGTGAGGGTACTCTCTCTTGGCATATTTGTGCTCCCATGTAGCGTTTTCAAAGTCAAAATGCATACATTGCACCTTTACTAGGGTAACGGATCAGTTTTGGAGCACCTTGACCTTTCTATCCAAAATATCTATTGGTTGAATGTGAAAGTCTCCCTTGGACTCCATATGAATAATGTTCTAGTCAATTACATGATTAACATCATGGACATTTTTAAGTAATCAAATACGAAATACATTGTGAATATATATGGAAGCTGACAAGGTAATTCTATATCCAATTGGTCCAATCTTCTCTAGGATCTCTAATGACCCACAAAATCTTGTTGACAACCTATAACAACTTCCTAATTTCAACGAACTCTTCTTGGCTTTTTCTTAAAAAAAAAAACATGGTCACCAAATCTGAATTCCCTATTTGTCGTGTTCTTATTTGCATATTTTTCTATCTATCCTATTCGACATTTAAGTTGTTCTTGATTTCCACTACTTGCTCTTCCATTTCTCCAAAACAATTTGGCCCAACAATTTCTTTGTCCACTGGTTTATCCCAACATATAGGTACATTGATTTTTCTACCATACAAGACAAGGCTTCAAATGAGCTCATCATTAAAGATGTTTGATACTCATTTCTATATGAAACTCTATCAAATGCAGATACACTTCCTATTTTGATGGTTTACCCATCACATACATCATCAACATATCCTCAATCACTTGATTAACCGTCTTAGTTTGTCCATTTGATTCTAGATGAGATGTACTAATGTTCATTATGGTTCGAATACCCTTCCGATTGTTTAATGTAAACTTGGGATCCTTGTATGAAATAATTTCTTTAGGCACTCCATGTAACTTGGTAATTTTCTTCATATGCATTTCAACAATATCTGCTACCTTATGTGTTGACCTCACTAGAATAAAGTGGATAGTGTTAATGAGTTTATGCACCACTACCATGGTGGAACCATGTTATTTCACACTCTTGGAAAAATTTGTAATAAAATCTATTGAAACAATTTCCCATTTCCATTTAGGAATGGGTATTGGTTGTAGCAATCCAGTTGGATGCAATCTAGACATCTAGCTATATAATCAACCACTTTCTTTTTCATCCTTGGCCAAAAGTATCAATTTTTTATTGCTAACACTGTTGTATGGTACTCTGGGTGTCCAACATAAGGTACCTTGTGCATCTCACTTGAAACCATGTTTTTTAATCCTTGTGAATTTGACACATAAGTTCTGAGTTTGTACATGAGTATTTCATCATCTTTTAATTATTGTACTTTAGCTATAATTTATCTTGTTGTAACTCTTGTTTTATCTTCATGTATCACTGCTCTAAGTTTTCACCTCTAAAAGTCTGATTTTAAAATCATATTTGCATATACTTACGGTTGTAGCATGTATTTTAGGCACCCCTCTCTTGAATTCATCAACCACCTTATTTTCCTTGCCTTTTATATGTTTGATTTCAAAATTATAATTAGCTAGAAATTCTAACCATTTAATTTGTCTAACATTAAAATTTGGTTGTCAAAACAAATGCTTCAGACTGTTGTGCTCTGTTCTCAATTCAATTTTTTTTCCAATAAGATAACATCTCCACATTTTCAAGGCTTTAATGATGGCTACCAACTCCAAATTTTGAGAGGGAAAATTTCTCTCATGCTTCTCAACTTCCTTGACTCATAACATATTACATGCCCATTTGCATGAGGATTCCTCCAAGCTCTTTCTTGCATGCATTGGTGCACATAATAAATATTTATTTGGATAAACTATTCTTAATATTGGTGCACTTGCTAATAGAATTTTTAAACGCTGAAATGTCTCTTCACATTTATGAGATCACTCAAATTTCATACCCTTATTTTTTGAAAATGTATTCAGGCCATTTATGTGAACCCTTAGCTAATTTGGTTATCCTTCTCCTAACCCTTGTAGCTAGCTGACCTAACCAAGTCCTTCCATGATTGGTTTTCTTCAAATAAATATTTCAAAAAGTTTAGGGTTAACAAATGTTGTTAGCTCCAAAATCAATTAAAATGGAAAAGGGTTGATTGTTTATCTTACCTTTAATTTCAATAATGTGAGCATAGTGATAATCCCATGAGTTTTCCAATGTTGTATAATTTTGTTTCCTTTGTGAGCATCATCTTTGTACATGTGTTTTTCCTCAAGACCCCAAAACTTGGTGGGCTAAAATCTTGGCCTTTTCTTTTTATATTTCCTTTGGATCAACTTTCCTTGGTTCACTATGGGTTGGCCGAGTTTGTTGATTTGCTTGAAATTTTCTCCCAAAAAATGAAGGTTTATATCCCTTCTTTGTTTGCTCAAACTTGTCCTTTTTTTCATCCCAAGTTTTCTACAAGTTTAACTTAATTTTGTTATGTTCATAAACATACATTTCCTTCCTCGTAGCTTCATCCAAAGCCTTGGGCTCGTTAAATTTAATTTATTGTTACTATAAAATGATGGTAAACCACTTAATGATATCTATATTTTGATATATTCATCATAATTAAAATCCAACATACCTTAGTAATATAAAAACTTTCCTTTCATACTCATCTATTGTCATGCTCCTTATCTTGATTTCCCCTACTGTTTCCCCTGGCATTGTCTTGAAAAATCTATGCTGCTACCATTTAATCAGTTGTTTCCCAGATATGAAGGTTGAATAATGGCCGAAAGGACAAAGTTTCATTATCTGATGCTGAACTGTTTAACTTAAATACATGTTTAATAAGTCTATCATAACATTGTAGCAGGCATATATATCAAGTATCTAGCCTAGTAAATATTTTAATCCTCCTTTGCTTGGTTTGATATTTTGCAGTTCACAAATTCCTCCATTGAATTGGTGGAGGGAGAGCTTTGTGCAGATGGGCTTCCAGGTCAATGGAGTTCTGCAGACAAGACTCCCTCGGAACACTTAGATATTTCTCATGTTGATGACTATGGGGTGTCACCATATGAGTTATATAAGCGTATATGTGATCTATTGGAGAAACAACAAGAAGAAAGGATTTCAGAGCTTGAGGTGGAGCTGAAGTCAACTGAGATTAAGCTACAGGCTAAAGAAAGAGAACTTAAACATTGGAAGGAACGAGTTCGATGTCTTGCTGAGCTTTCATTTGGGGCCAATTCAGGAATTTCCTCTCTTACTCATTATGCTCTTTTATATTGTTTGAACTGTGTTCACTGCACATCACATGATAATACACACACTCACAAAGTTCAAGGGTCAGCTCAACTGGTTGTTGCCAATGTTACTAGACATTTGGCAAAGTTTATGCCAGCAGGTGCCTGGTTTAGAATTTTAAATTCCTCTAGGTGAGGTGCACTAGTCTACATTGACAGGTTTACTGGGGACGCTGTCCACAAATGTGGGAAGAATCCCTTAGGCTTACTCATGAGGTTTTCCTTGGAAACAAAAGATGTATGTCTGTTTGCAATACACAAACCCTCATGAAGTTTCATCTTTCAGGAGACTTGAAATCTTGCTTGTAACAGATTCATACTTGATCAAAGCCTCATTTAAGTGTTTGTCTGGCTTACTGCATGTTTAAATTGAGTGGTGATTTTCAGGTGACAATTCTGCATCCATTTAAATGTCAAATAATGTTGATGGCAAAAGACATCACAAAAGGAAGGCTTCTAGAAGGAGTTCTGTAACGTCAATTAACAACTCAGGACAGGAGGGGAATTCTGTGTTCCCACTATGGTCATTTAGCCATTGTACAGAGGGCCCTCTAGAGTCCACTTCCGACTCTCTTGATCAACTTAATTACAGAGGAAAAATGGCTGACTTTGGCATGCGTTCCACTGACTTAGATTATTCTGAAGATATAGTGCAAACAAGATGGGTGCCTGATTTTCGAGATTCCACTGATGGAACCTACATGGATTTTGTAAAGCATGTTTCTGATGTTAGGTCTGATGGATGCTGTGAAATCAATAGTACCTCCAAACACATGATTGGGCAGGGAATTGGTGATATGCACGAGAACGGATCTGAGGCAAGCACTGCATGCTCAGTTTTTGGACATGAATTACATGAGACATAGTAGTACTGTTCTTTTGTTGGAGACTTTGGGCTGTCCACAACCTGAAGTTTACCCCTTCTTATGTACGTTATTGTAAGTGTATATAAACATGGGCAGGCCTTTATTAAAGTATGTTTATGTGCTTTCGATTCATCTAATGAGTGTTTGTTTCTACATGCACATTTGTAACCATGGCCCCTGCTGGATGAACAAAACTCATGTTTGGGCTTCACTCAGCCATTAATGTGACCTGAAACTGAGATGTGGTTTGGCTGTAAATTTCCAAAAATATTCATCAAGTTTCTCTCAGGAAATTTTGGTGACCAATCAAACTTATTATACATGAGATTCTTGGTTTGGCTGTCTTGTTGAAGCAACATAAAATGACCATACCAATACGCATAACCAAGGATAGGGAAATTCGAAGGCAAGCAATTAAACTTTTGATGATTTCGTGGAAAAGCTTTTACTTGTGTTCATGAGATATAATATTTGAGTATCTAGTACTGCTAACTCATTGCCGGTATCGCAAAATCAAGCACAAGTGATATTTTCGTTTTGCTGAATTCTTTGTACTGCTGATTGGACATATAAATACTCTATTTATTATAAAAAATGGGACGAGGACAGGAGTGTAATTTACCTTAGCTTCAATGTATAATCCTTACCGTTATCTTCTGTGATTACAAGCAATTTTAAAACTGTTAATGGTCAGCGCTATTTCTTAAATTTAGAAACAGTAATATTATGTTTCTTCAAATTGATGCTGCTGATTGTCATTTGCACATCCCATAAACAAAAAGTATGTGCTTCACCATAGCCTTATGGAAGAAATTCAAGTTCCTCTCTCCTTATTTTTCAAGTTCAATGCCCACTGATAACAAATTTTTCAAGATAATGATTAGCATACTTTGGTTTGAGTAAGTGCCTAAATGTATGTTTTTTAATGACACCAACCCCTGAAACAGAAATTCGTACTGAGAAACAAATAGCAGCAATATATTTTTCACTGATCAGCTAGTCCAGAAAGCAATAGGTAGAGGTGCTAACCCAAAGATTCCAAGATAAAGGGAATCAAACTCTACAATTTCCAGACTGTTTAGCAAAACTAGAAGAACGTGTTTTCCAAACTGCACGAGAACTACTTCCCTCACGAGTCACCATGTGCCATGCTTGGTCTCGGTGGTTCTGTTCCTTCTACTCTTCGTTCAACTACCATATCTTCATTGGAACCAACACCCCGAACTCCACTAGACAACGATTCACCATTTTGCAGTAGTGATTCCTGTCCCAGGAAGGACGCAGTCCAGATCTAGCAAGAGAAAACGCTGTCCAGGAGGAGAAGAACGCTGTCTAGCCTGGGAGTGAGGACGCTGTCTATTTCTGAAGGATAGGGTTGCAGATCTGAAGGCCCATTGTTAGATCCAACCTTGAAAAGGGTAGATCTGAGCAGATACTTGCAGATCTAGTCTTGTATGTTGCAGATCTGGAGGTTTAGCCCTAGATCTAGCTTGGGGAGTTGCAGATCTGAGGAGATATTGACAGATCTAGTCCAGATCTGAAGGGATAACATCAGATCCAGCCCTAGAGGCTGTAGATCTGAAGAGATATTGTCAGATCCAGCATAGATCTGAAGGTTTGGTAGCATATCTGATAGTGGAGGACGCAGATCAGGAAGGGAAGGACGCAGATCTGGTTTGGAGGCTCCCCGAGATCCGACGGATCCCCGGGAAACCGGAGCGGATCCACTTGGTAGGGACGGCGGTCGGTGAAGCGGGCTTGGGTGAGTAGGCTCAGCCGAGCGTTTTCTAGCCTTCGGAGTTGATCTATCGCTCGGAGGTTTGGTGGCAGTGCTCCATACGGATTACCTTGTCACTAGCGAGAAACGGCGTTTTCATTGGAGAGGGTTTGCGGTTGGAGATCGAGTTATTTATCAGTCTTCGGCCCCGGTACCGGCGCGGTTCATCTTCGGCATTCGGAGAGCGGCTAGGGCTGTCCTTGTTGCGGCCATTATCTGTTTGAGAGGGTCTCCACTTGCCTAGGGCAAGGGATAGGTGCACTTACTCGATTTACTTGTACTCCTCTCTATGTACTTTCGATTAATAAAATGGCTCAGTTTCTGGTATTCTATGTGTCATGATTCAGTGATCTGGTTCAGCGTTATATTTTCTTTATCTGCTTGGCATATTTCTGTTTATTACTGGTTATTTCCCTTTGGGGATATTACACAAACCTCTCTATCAACCTCCGGGTGAACTCGGCATAAGCTATCACTGTCGAGTGCCCGAGTGTAACCATTCCGTGGAACCACCAATCTTGGGCCTCGCCATCTAGATGCAACGCTGCCACCTTGATGGCCTCCGTCTCCGCCATCTGGTTGAGCTGGAAATATATTTCCAGCTTCTCTACCCATGCCTTTGCCGAACTGCTTGACAAACCGTTAAAAGTTGGCAAGTGAAACCTGCCCATAGTACAATGCATATCTTCGTCCTGAGAATGTTTGTTCCCCCTGTGATGATGGCGGGGTCTACTGTCCCGCTTGAGCAAGAAAAAATCGTGAAATGTGAGTGCATCTCTGAACTCCTATCCATAGGCCTGGTACTCGGCAAAGTAGTCACCCATGTGGGTTGGCTCCTGCTCCTGCTGTGCTCCCACCCCTGTATCTACTGCCAGGAAAGTGGGCATCGTGGAATGTGGGGGTGTATGGGATGCCACCTGCTGTGCTGCGTAGTGCCCTTGCAAATGATGGGACGTACCCGATCCCTCTCCAATATGGAAACCCCTCGGGGTTTCACATTGTCTGGGCTCTGCTGCCGTGAATCTCTGCCCCATCTCCTCTATCTGCCTTGACAGGTCCTGTACTGACTTGAGGAGCATTTCCCCAAACTCCTTTGCAGCACTATCATCTGCCATCGGTTCCTCCTGCTCTGCATCCACTACTGGAGCGCAGTCACCCTCTCCGTAGGTGATTTGCAACCTACACTCTCAGTCACAGTACTTCCTACCCCTGTAGCAAATGTACGGCTTCTCGTTCGGTGTTATAGACGACTTGCTCCACAGGCTGAGCCAAGTCTATGAGCTTTGATACCACTGTAATATCCCGAAGGGAAATAAACAGTAATATAAAGCACACAAACAAGGTATACAGCAACTAGAGACAAACCACGAGACAAAATACACAATATGGAGAACGCTAAGCCATTTTATTAATACTGAGAAATAAGAAAAGTACAGAGGTGATCAGAATGATGGCACCTCGACTTGCTCAAGGCAAGTGTAGAAATACTCTCAGAACAATGTGTGGAATGGCTGCTCCCTCTATCAACTGCATAATCTCCAAGCTATTGGAAAATGCTGCCATGCTGCTGCAACTGCTGGAATGAAATGAGTCTTTGGGGCTGCTCCCCAACTCGGAAAATGCTAAAACTCTGGGAATGGCCTCCTCTCCCAATACCCAGAAAAGCCCAGAGAGCTTTTCAAGAATGGCTGACCCCGGAAAATACCTCCTTTGAGGCACTACGCTATCCCTCAAGGGAAAACGCTGACCCTGAAGGCAACACTGCAAAATATGACCTCTCCCTCTGCAAAATGTCTCCAATAGGTAAGGGTTGATCCCTTCCCTATTCCTTCGGTCTGAATCCACCCAAATAACCTCAATCCAAAACCTCCCCCAACTGGAACTGCGTCCTCCCTCTACAAGACTGCGTTGTCCCTCCAAGAAATGCTCCTCAATGACTGAAGCTCTGATCTCCCCCTGCAAAATATGGTAGGACTCCTCACCCGAGCAAGCACTCGAAGTCTCCCAAGGCTGAGGTTGGGATCTCCGCACGAAGACACCCGGTGTATTGAATAGTACGTGCAGACTAGCTAAACAACAAGTGTGCTCAATGTCTAGAGACAATCTCCAAAATGCATAATCATCAATAATAGAAATGAGGTAGCCTCCCCTCTATTTATCTTTGGTGAGCCTCCCTCTCTCCTTGGCCCCACCATGCTTACGCTGCTTCTCTTTGGCCCACGCTGCCAACTCATCTGCGCTGGCTGGGCCCACGTTGTCTAAGTGTGTCACCCCCTTCGTTGTCACTTGGCCCCCCTTGGCCCCACCTTGACCACAACGTTATGTCTCCTAGGTGACTTTAGGGAGTGCGTTTTATCCTAAGTGAGTCACATTCTCCTTTTACCCACTTTATTTATATTTTAACTATATAAGGCAAAATTAATCAAAATTAATATTTCCAATTAGCTATCGCTAATTGGGAATATTACAGCACACGAGAATAAAGACAAGTAGTGCAATTTGATCTCCAAGTGTGTCACAATGATCCAAAGGCAAATCGACCTACCTCTATTTATACAAGGACAACCAAGTCGATTTTATCTTAAATTAGTCTAAAAGCCCTATAAAATAATTATGATTACAAGTTGGATAGGTCACAAGCAAACCCCCAAAGATAGCTAACTCAATGAATAAACATAAAAATAAGCCTCATTTTAACTCACATGTGAGCTAAAATCCCTCCAAAGGTGACGGCATCCTCCAAAGGTGTTTCTCATCAAAAAGAGCCATGGATGCCTTAAAGGGGTGCATCTCATCCCACAGGTCACATCTTCTCATCAAATGGTGTCCAATCATCAAGCAAAACTCCCTCATCAACAAGACATCCTCAAACTTGCCCATGTCATCAATCTAAGCACCATAAAGGGGGCATAATCGAGCTAGGGCATGGTGTTATCATACAAAGTAGTGTACTATTCCCTCGAGATGGGTTCCAAGTCATCATCATCACCAAATCTATTCTGAAAGAGGGAAATGTCCATCAACTAGGCGCAATGACACCCTGGGGGTATCCTGTCAGCTCTGGGATATACCAACTCTGTAAGCAACATCTTGGCTTTGGAGGGCAATGTTTTAGGTCCTAGAGGGAGAGAGGAGTGTCATCAACTATGTTGAAGGCCTTCCAAGGACAACACTCAATAAGTGGTCAATTTCCTAGGTCAATGTTCACAGTGGACTGCAACGTCCCAAACTAGGAAATACAATGACTATCAAATACATGCACTAAGCTACAACAAGGAAATCCACACATGCAAGCACAAAATTTAGACAAGAAGATACAATCAGTGAACCATAGAATAGAAGCCATAAATTTGAGCCATTTTATTGATTTTTAAAGCTGGAACTGAGTACAATAGTGTGAAATGATAGAAATTGGTCTTGCTTCAGCAAGCATGCAATACCTAGGTGAGAAAACATGAGAAATCTCCAGCTGAAATAGCCCAATCTGCCCAAACGCACTGACAAGAAATTGTTGTTGTTGCTGCCGGAGGCAAACTGTAATACTACCTCTCAAAACTGCTCCAAAAATTATGAAATATTAGAGAGGCTCCTCACACCTCAACCAACAAAACCCAGAAATCATTTGGGTTGATTCCAGCTAACACCCAAATTAATGTGAATTTCTCAACCAACAAGTTATGCACCCAGCTAGAGGATTACTACTGCAAATCACACCAAACTCCACCCTCTATCTGCTAGAAATGCCACTGAAAATTCTCTCCGGAAATAAGATAAATTTCTATCCAACTCAGACTGGAAAATCACCCCAAAAACCCCTGCATTGAATGAACCCAAAAAAATTGCACAAGCGCTTGGAGAGAGAATTTCGACCCACCAAATAACAGTAGACTCAGCCCGAAAAACCTCCACAAAGAAATGCGTCCTCCACTAGGAAATTTATCTGCAATTTCTTCAGCCAGGATTCCACCAAATGCTTGCTCTCTCAAACTCCACGAAATCTGCTACTGCATCCTCCAGGAATACACACAGTTGAATAATCACTGAGAAATGACTCCAAATGCTGGAATGCAGCTCTCAATTCCACTTCTAGAGTGACACTTTAAGTTCACTGAAGAAAGGTTGGAATTCCTGTTTGGAAACTACTTGTGTTGAACAACACTGGTTGGCTTGGCTAAGCAGCTTGAGCAAACTCTCCAATTCTGAAATGAAATGCCAAAAGATGCAAAAATGAGGCTCTTCTCCTCCTTTTATAAGTGTTGGTCACCCTTTCCTTGTGGGCTCCACCAATTCGACCCCCTTCTCACCTTCTTCCTTGTGGATCGATTTTTCCTAGGGGGTTCGATTTCCCCTTTTGCGTGGCCCCCCACAACTTATTACCACTTTAATTTTTCTTTTCTCCTAATTTTTAACCTTCTTTTCTCTCCAAAAATAAAATTGAGCCTACACAACCCACTTTTCCTAAGTTTATTTGCCAAAATTATTTATTAATCACCAAAATTGCAAAATTGAGAATTTCCTTAGCAAAATTTAAAATTTTTAATTGGGGACATGACATGGACTCATCAAGTGCGGTTAGACATCCTTTTTGAAATGCAAGAGAAGGATCATATAGTCCCTCAAGGGATGGCAATAATACTTAGGAGCAAAGATCTAGCAACATACTCATAGAACCAAGTGACATCAACATCATAGGTGCAAAAACCATAAGAGTATCAAAGTGGGCCATATTTAATGTTAAAGGCATCAAAGTACTTTACACAAGCATCATCTTCAAATGTCTTTCTAGCTTATGACTTGTAAACAAGTGACCTTGCACCTTTTTCAGCTTTAATTTTCACATATATAGCTCGAATTTCAAGCTTTCATTGATTCATCAATGACCCCTAAAAGAGAAGCATTTCCTTTCTCATCGAGGTTGAGATATTTAAAGTTCCTTTTATTTAGATAGCTCATGCATTAGCCAAAAACTAGGTGAAGGCTAAAGACGACGTTTGATCTTAGACTAAGCTTTTGTCCACACACTTTCATTTATCCTCGCCAATCTTTTGCATTTTAACATATGGCTAATTATTTTTCCTTTCTTTCCTCTCCATCAACATGTTAGGGAAAATTTCTAGGCCCCTACACAAAGATGAGGAAAACAGGGAACTAATATTGGTGACTGTTGATTTCGCAGCTTTGGAAGGTCTTTTGCATAGGCTTGTGTCTAGCATGCTGGAGAAGTTTTGAGAGGAGCAACTAATATGATTTCTTTCCTAAATTCAACTTATGAAAAGTGCATTAATTAATTTAATTAATTAATGTTGGCTAATTAAGCAAATTTCCAAAAGTAAATATTTAATTATTTAAGTGACTTAGATCTAATTTCAACTATTGATCTAAATTGGTTAGGATTTAATCCTAGCCATCTATAACTTCGGAGATTGAGGGTTAGGGATTTTGCTCAATTTGAAATTATAATAGGACCCTAAGGGAGAGGATGAAGACAAAAAAATTTGGAGAGAATCCAACATATTTGCATGAGCTTGTTGCATGTTATGATAGGTTGAAGAAACAAGTGTTGATTTAGTAGCATTGGAAAGTGTTCCAAGTCTTATATTTTGGGAGGAGGCTTGGACATCAGTATTCCAAAGAACCCAGAAACTATTTGTGGAAATTCCACTCGGATCATGCTTTATTAAAATAATTAACTATTTTAAAGTGATCCCTAAGTCTAAACTTAGGGAAATTAAATAATTAAAGGGTATTAATAAAGCAGAGTGTGAATCTTCTAAAAAACAAAGATCAAGACATCTTTTAATCTCAACCATCGATTAGAGATATAATCTGGGTCGTTGATTCATCAACGAGAAGACTATAAGAGAAGGCTTGAGGGTCATTTGGAAAGTAAGCTAGGAACACACTCAGTACCCGAAGGAAATCGATTCTGAAGCAATAGAATTCGATTTCAGAGGGAGAGGGTGTAGAGGCGGAGTTGGAGAGGCAGACGGAGAAAGGGGAAGTCAGTAGAGGAAGAAGAAGGCAGAAGGAGGACGCAAAGGGGACAACGCTGAGCAACAACACTGGTCCTCCACAGAAGAGCCAGCAGAGTGACGCAGAGGGAGGAAAGGTGCCTCCAGAGTGTCAGAAATTCTTCCGAAGGGTTTGGAAAATTTATCTCAGGTGTATTCTAGACATTTTCTTGTCTAATTTCTGTAAATGATTTCCACTGCTGAAGAATCATACAAACCCTCATCTGTTGCACCGGTTTTGTAGAAAATATCTAACACAACTATAATACCATGTAGAAATTATATCAATGGATTCAATCCGATCATGCAACGTACCAAAGTAAGATACTGAATCCTTCTACAATATTTGCGGAATATGAAACACGATTTCTCAATCACATGCAAGTAAGAGAAAGGAAATTATCAATCACAAAACACAAGATGTTCTTCGGGAAAGCACCTGCTCAAAACCCCTCTATCATATACTGTACGTAGTCAAAGAATCATGAAATAATACAATGCTTTCTCACACCAAAAAAATCCTGCACTATTCTGATTGTCTCACTCTAATCCAGATCCTCATTGTTTTTCCTTCAAGGACTATCCCCCTTATACTGCTTTTAGAAGATAGCTTAAACGGAGTAAGTAGTGATCAGAGTGACAGCCCCTACTCTAAGCGTTATGCCTTGGGCGTACACTTCAGGAGACAACAGGCAATATTGTGCGCAAAGGTTTATTTTGCAGATAGAATTTAATATTTTGCTGATGCATGTTGCCAACTCAGTGACTAGATCTTCTTGATAATATTACTACTAATGCTATGAAAACGAAGTTCTGCTAAGTATGGTATACGTTGAATATATGGGTTAGCTTACTGAGGTTAGGTCAAAGTGGTTATGTCTATGTATCAAGTTCATTGCAAGCCAGTTGAAACGCAACAGTGTTAATTATTATGTGGCAAAGGGAATACAGAGATTTGTGATTGTGATCATACTGGGTGTCTACCTGATACTGAGATAGTATTCAGTGAGCCTGTGTTGATAGAGAAAGAGCAAAAGTTGCTTAAGATTTGGCCTTTGAGCAAGGTTTTAGTTACAAAGATTGGTTTGGTTACTAGCAGTTATCATTGCAAAGATGTTGAGTGATTTGTATCGCAGTGAAGTTTTGACAGCAGTGTTGGGACAGTTGTGTGAGTAGCGAAGGTAGTGTAATTGTGATACCAAGACTACGTTAGAAGAGGATATGTGCCAGGGTTTACAATGCTAACATGATTTGAGCAGGGATGCAAAGATCGATTGAGCAGAGATTTGATGTAGCTAGCGTTTTGGTATTTGTACTGATTTGAAGCTTGTATTGCAGAGGAATGGCTAGTCTGTTGATATGCAGAGAGAGCATGTTGTTGTAGATGTATTGAGCAGTAATGAGCATTAGCTATGAATTGGAGATCAAATTGACTACTGAGCAAGGTTTTAGTATTTGTCCGTTGAGCAGAATTTGTGTTGTAGCTTGTTTTGTATTGAGTGCAGGTGGATCTAGTTTGAAAATTGTGAAACGTGGTCTGTTGGTTGATCAGGGTGGCAAGGTGGTGCTAGGGAAAGTTGGAGCTTGCATAAGGTGTTAGAGCGTCCTTTCAGTTGCGGCAAGTAAACAGGGTGTCAGAACATCCTTCGAGATGGAGCCTGCAAACCAGGGCATTGGAGCATCCTTCCAATTGCAACTGGTATACCAAGGCATTGGAGCATCCTTTCAGTTAGAGCCTGTAAACCAGGGGGTTGGAGCCTCCTTTAGTCGGAGATGAGAATCTTGTTAGTTGGAGCTTCCTAATTTTGATGTAAATCTTTTGAAGAAAAATATTAAGAAGCATTCGACAGTTTTTTCCCGGAAGGGTTTCCACCTAATGTTGAGAAATCTAGGGGCAGCTAAATGAGGGTGATTTCTCTTGCTTTGATAACTGCTTTTGATGTTCTTTTACTTAACTTGATATACTTGTAGTTAACTTCTTATGTTGATTATTACAGTGTTCTTTTATCATTAAACAGCTACCAAACAATGAAGATCAATGAGACAAGAGGACACAAAATATAGGCTACCAACAAAGGCCAAAACCTCTCCTCCTCTTAGGAGGAAAACCCACAAGAATTCTTCTCTTATTATAAAATCTTCAAACGATGAATTCCAAGACCTAAGGCCCAAAACCAAGACCCCTCCAGGACCAAGTCAAACCTCTTCTTGATGAACTTGCTTCTCCCAAAGTCAATCCAAGTCAAACTGCTTCAACTTCACAAGTTTGGACCTCCACTTCCTTGACTGCAATTCCGGCCCATACTGCAGAAACCCTAGCTTGCACGTGTGAGGGAAATATGGTAGAATAGGTTTATTTCCTTCTACATTGGAGGATGTCCTTTCTCCTTAGCAACTCGGCCTTCAAACTGATACTTTTGAGCCCCAAACTTTGGCTCCTTATGGTGACTATAATTTTTGTTCTTGCTGCAACAGGTTCGATGCCCTAATCTCACGCGTGTGAAGAATGATGGCTCAAAAACAGTGTTCTAAAAACTTCGCTTCCTTCTTCCTTTAGTTCTCCTTCTCTTCGCTAGGTATTCCTTGCCTTCCTTGTGCTTCAACAAACTTCTTGGATGCTCCCTTGATGACGTTGAGTTCTTCCTTATATATAGGCTTCCCATGGTGCTCGAATAGCCCTTATGAGGCCGACTTGTCCCTTTGTAGGCCAACATGGTCTTGAAGGAGAACATTTGACTCTTTGGACTCTAAATAAATTTCTTTTACATGATACAAAATGCCCAATGGGGTATTTCATATATGAAAATGACTCAATTGACTTCTTGACAGTATGAAAAACTGTAGAAGCACTGAACGGGTGCTTGACCTACAAAAAAATTGACCTTGAGCATGAAACCCATGCTACAAAAATAATAATAGTAATTTTTCTTTCTTTTTACAATATACAAAAATCAAGAGTACATTTAATATTTATGAAGACTGAACCTAGTAACATACTTAAACACTCCCTCTTAACTAGGGAGATATTCATAATACATTCAAGGTACTTGGACATTCTCATACTAAAGAATTCTCATAAGAAGAGTCGGATTGGTAAGCCATCTCATAAGCTATCTTATTAACTTATATTAATGTCTCTCATCATATCAACCAACATTGTTATATAGAAAGGCCTTGACTAATAGCTCTATCTCTCCACTAGATTAGAGCACAATGCTGGGGAGACAATGACTAATAGACACCTTCATCACTGTCTCTCAAGGCACATACCCCATCCGGATGTTCACAAGGTATGTCCTTCGAAGACCATTCCCATCTTGGATTTACACATCCTCATGGAATTTCCTCTTCGACTACTCTTCCCTATTGGATGCCCTACCTCATCCTCAAAGATTATCGATATCAGTCTCAACTGCTTACCCAATCCTCCATTCTTTCTTCATAAAGAAGACAAGAATGAGGTGTCTATCTCTCCCTCTCAACTAGGGAAAGGAATATACCCAAGCTCCCTCTTAACTAGGGACTTGTTACCAACAACAGCTATCTGCTCTTCGGTGGAGAACATGGTACTATCAGTTGCTTGTAGGGCTCCTTCTTTCTACATCATCATGATTGAACTTCAAATTCTTCATCATGGAGCCATCTTCCTCACTTCTTTGTAGGGCATCATCCATCTTCTACATCACTTCCCTTCAATGAAATATTAATAGTCATGTCATCCTTCTCTTCATCAGGGAGTGACCTTCTAGTCCACATCTGGCTATTCTTCATACAGCTACCTCTTCAACTCATGTTTCTTTTAGGATCTTCCATCCAATCTCATGAGTACTAGTTGCAGGTGACTTCTACAATCCTCTCTCGGTAGCCCCGTTTCAACCCAGCCAGATGTTTTCAAAAGTCAAAAGTTAACATCAAATCAATATTACCTTTTTATGATGGCCCTTTGTCATGACATCTGCTTCCTGCAACATCAACATCCTTTCGCATATTGTTTGTATCCATCTCCAAGACATACATTACCAAGGTTCTCCTTTTTCCTTCATACTTATCAGGGTCTTCATACCTTTTTCATGGAGATGTCATAGCTAATCCATTAGATGTTGATCACTTATCTTAACTTACATGACTATAGACACATCTTTCACTAACTCTTCTTTCACCTTCTTCAAATATTGCTTCCTCAGGATCTTCTATACATAGTTCCTTCATCATAGGAACCATGATTGCCAACAACCTCATTTTTCTTCATGAGGTCATATTATTTTGATTTCATCTTGTCAATATGTCGAAGAGTTCAGGGTACATTGCATTCATACCTTCATGTATCTTTTCATAAGGAAGAGTTCCCTTTTCTTTTATCATGCTTATTAGACGGAGCATTCTAACCATTCTATCTGCAACCATATGATGACATGACTGTATCTATCAATTACCTATTGAAATATGTAACTAGGTTTGGTCTTCATAATGACATTTGTAATCATGATTTTATGTAATTGATGTAAAGAAGAAAATAAAATTATTTTGTAATGCTTGAGTCATGGATTTCATGATCAAGGAATTTTTTTTATAGATGAAGCTCCCATTGTGAGCTATTAGGTTTGGTCATCAAGTCATAAAGTCTAGTGAGTCAAAGTTTGTTTTCTGGATAAACCTCCCTTGCAGACAAGAACGATCTCCCTAGTATCCCAACAGATAACTAGAAACAAACAACCATTTGAATACCTCTTTCTCTAAATTATTAGCATTCAGATTATTATAACTTAGAAATGAGAAGGTTATGCTCCTACCATTAAACGAGATGTTTGATGTAGACATTGCCTTTCGCTCCAAAGAAATCTTTCAATGCTGAGAAGAACCTACAATCACAAACATGCAAAGAATCAAAGCACTTGCAATATATAATAATCAAAAACACCAGTTCAACTCAATGATCAAGGAGATTAAGAATTGACATTGTTTCAATGAGTCTAAAAACAACACAATAAGAAAAAGAGATCCATATGTATTATCAAGAATCAAAAAGAGCAGTCTTACAACTTGAGCCTTGATGTTGTACAGATTTCTCTCGCATGTCTTCGCAATTGTGCTCCTTGGTTTAACAAGCCTTCTTCTCTAGAATGACCAACATAGATTTGTCTTCAATGAACTCGTGTACAAGATGTAATCTTCAATATACACTATACAATCTAGTATTTACCAAGTACCCTCAAACCTGAAACTTCAGCTCCATTTATAAGAGAGATTGAGGAAGTTTCAGATCCATCAAGAGAGGGATGAGATCCTCTAATGAAGGGATTAGGGTTCCTTTATCCAAGGGGATAAGCTCCATGAGTGGAGAGATATAGCTCAAATTGGCGCGACTCAAGAGGCTTTTAGTTGGAAGAATATTTGTCCAACTAGGCTTCTAGAAGTTACTTTTTTGTGTTTACTTCCTTTTACGGGGTTGCGCAGTTTTTGTTGGCGAACAGAGCGGCAATTGCCGCGGCTAATAGAAGAAGTATCAACGAATGCGCGGGAAATAACCACAAAAAGCACGCATGTAACCTTTTAAGGGTTTTAAAGAGCTTTTTTCCAGTTTCCAAGACTTGGTTCAAGAACATGAATGTTTTTGACTTCTAAGGAAGCATGAGTGTGGATGGTGATAGATCCATATTGATAGCCAAATGTCATGGTGACAAAATTACGTGTAACAATGTCATGTATTGAAGGACCATTTGGGAATATTACATATTGAAAAAAAAAATTGTTTTAGTCATTAACCCTCCAAGACCTTGTCACAAGCATTGGTTCAAGTCGTCCTTCCAAAGAAGCTAGACACCATTCTAGAAGGAGATGCCAGCCTAATCTCAAGCACAAGTCGACTTATTCTACATGGACAGACCAATATATATAGGAGGATTCTGCATAGGTTAATACCTCCCACACGTGCGAAGAAAAGTAGTACCACCTACTGCTCATGAAATTGAGTTATCACAACTGTCCTAGGAGACCGAATCAAGGAATATAACAAGACATCCATCAAGTCGAATTGCAAGAGAAAGTCATTGTTAATTTTGGGCAACTAGGTCCAAACTCCATGTTGCACTGCTCATATGACGATGGTCATATTTATGTTGGATTCCTCTTTCGGAGAGGTGCAAGATTGATCGAAAGATCATCTTGATCAGATGAGCAGAACATTTATTTTGAATTCATTTTCCACATGTGCAAGGTCAACGAGATTTATCCCACATGCCTAAGAGATGTGTCACACACCCTCATTGATGAATATAAAATGGACGGACTTGGAGGTCATTTTCTCATCATCTCATCACACATTCTCTCATTGTGATCTGATTGGTTCGATAGCCTTTGGAGGCCTTTTTTCCCTCACACGTGTCGAGCGAAGCTGCTGTTTTATGCGCTAATCCGTTTAGGGCTTTCTATTTTCTGCGCTGATCTGTTTAGGGCTTTTCTGTTGCAGCGTTGACCAGTGCTGACCGTAGTCAACCCTTGGTCATTTGACCTCAATCTTCTGCAGAAATTCCAATTTTAGGAGGATATACAGCTGGGCACTAAAATCGAGGAATTCCAGGTTGTTTGACTGAAGCCCTAGTTTGTTGCGTTGACTTTTCTATTGTTGCCTACGTTAAATTTTATGCATTGTTCTTGGGTTGACTTGCATTGACTTGTGATGAGCTGTCTTTGAGGGCTGTGGTCATGACACATGAAGTGTTGGCTGACCGAGAAAGACTTTGCTGGTTGAAGCATTTTGCTGACCGTCGTAACGCAACAATATCTCATATCTTTGCTGGACAAAAGGAATTGTAAATCTGATCTATATTTGGCTTGCCTTCTATTGATCTATATTGTGTTCTGTCAGCATTTTACTTTCATGTTTATGTGTATCAGGCCTAAGAAAGATTGAAGTAAACATGCATCAAGCATAGAACATCATTGTTATCTAAATTTAACATGGTATCGGAGCTGAGGTGAAGACAAAGTCCAAGAGTCCAAGCTGGTGTTAGAAGCTATCTTTGAAGGAAGAAATCCTATCAAGGACAAATGGCCTCCTCAACCTACAAGGGTTTCAAGGCTAATGATAAATTCACTGTAAGTCTGATTATCATGCATGGAAGATGTCCTTGGATTTGGTGCTAGAAGATCAAGATATCATGGACTATGTACAGGGGAATATTCAAGAGCCTCCATCAAATGCAGTCGCTGCCACGAACACGGAGTATAGAAAAGGGGAAATCAAAGCAAAGATTATTATCCGAGATTCTATTCATAAGCACTTGGTTGCTTACATTTCTGAGTTGAAGACATCTAAGAAGATGTATGATAAATTGGTGAGCATGTTCAGGGCTAGCAATGCTAATCAAATCCTCTTCTTCAAGAATCAATTTAAGAATATCAAGAAGGGTAAGGATGAATCTATTCAATCCTATTTTATGAGGCTCACTAAAATCAGTGATAACCTCCTAGCTATTGGGGAAGCAATATCTGATCGAGAGATGGTTCTTATTGCACTTGGAGGTCTCCCCCGTGATTGGCATGCATTCAATAAAAATATTCTCAATAATAATGTGATTCTTGATTTTGATGAAATATTGACAAGAAGCACTCAAGAGGAAACAAGAGTGATGGAGTATGCCTCTAATGGTAATGGAAGTAACCCTACTGCCTTCACGCTCATGCAAAGAAGAAGAACCATGGTGGCCCAAGAAATCAAAACCATGGTAGAGAAGGGCCCAAAGGAAGGAAGGGAAGATGTTACACTTGTAACAAGACTGGTCACTATGCAAGAAAGTGCCCTAATAGAAGGGACTCTCCCAGGGATGATGACAACAACAACTCGAGAAGGAATCGCAGGAACAATAGGTTCCAAGGAAAAAGGAAGGCTCCCTCTGATCATAATGGAAATGGGCAACCTTTCAAGAGGTCAAGAAATTCCAGGTACGATGAGTCTAATGTTGTTGATAATAAGATAAATGATTTTATTCTTGTATCTGCCCTCTCTGTTGCATCTCCCCCTGACACTCTGGATGTCTGGTTAATTGATAGCGGTGCCTCAAGGCACCTCAATGGTTATAAATAAGCCCTTTTTTATTTGTTTGAGAAGGATACTAATCTGGAAATTATCCTTGGATATAATGCCACCTACCCCGTGAAAGGGACAGGGACTGTGACCGTCCATTTATCTCAAGGTCAAGTCATCTGATTACATGATGTGTTGTATGCACCTAATTTGAAGAAGAACCTTGTGTCCATTTCAGCAATGGAAGACAAAGGGTTCAAGGTGGCATTCGTTGATGGAAAGGTACTTATCTGGAAGAAGAACTTCAAGGAAGCTCTTTCTATTGGTTTTAGAGTTGATACACTATACTTGGTTGGAGGAAGCGCATTGGGGGCTATGACATGTGATACAACTCTAAAAGCAAAGTTATGGCACCGGAGGTTTGCACACCTTCATTACAAAGCCCTTCCCGAAGCAAGGAAGGTGGTGACAAGGATGCTCGAATTGAGAGATGATCATGAAGGTATATGTTAGGGTTGTGCCAAAGGGCAGCATACAAGGGGACCATTCCCCTCAAGTGTCACAAAGACAACTGATATCTTGCAGTTGATACATTCTGACTTATCTGGTATGCTGCCTGTGACATTCTTGCGAGGATGTTCCTATTACATGACTTTTACAGATGACTTATCCTGCAACACCTGGATATATTTTTTGAAGAAGAAGGACGAAACATTCAAATGGTTTCGTACCTTCAAGGCCTTGGTGGAAAATCAAACCGAGAAGAAATCAAAGTTTTGAGGACCTACAATGGGACCGAGTATGAGTCAGATTAGTTTAATGACTTTTGTAGAGAAGCTGCATTAAGAAGGAGACCACAACTGCATACACTCCTGAGAAAAATGGTGTTGTGAAAGAAAGAATAGGACCATTGTGGACGCTGCCCGCACCATGCTATGTGACCAAGGTCTTCTGAAGTTTCTATGGGGAGAAGTTGCGAACACTACTGTGTATGTTCAAAATAGATGCTCGCATTCTGCTCTGGACTCCAAAACTCCCAAAGAAGTCTTCTCTGGTAAGAAACCTGATGTTTTCATTTTAGAGTTTTTCGTTGTCCTATTTACTTTCATGTGCCAAGAAAAGAGAAGCAAGCTGGATGCTTCTGGAAAGAAGGGAATGTTTGTGGGCTATAGTGAAACTTCGAAGGCATATAGAATCTATGTGCCTGGTCAAGAGAGGTGGAGATATGCTACGATGTTGTAGAAATTTCTGAATCTTAAACTTTATGCAGAAATTATTACTCTTAATCCGGTTCTGCTCCTCCTACTTAGACAAGTTATTAATTGAATAAATTCAAGTTAAAATTGAAGCAAAACACACAACAGATCTCTACCAATCTAGATCTAGAATAAGCACATGCACACATTGACATTGACAAAGTGACACAATTATTTCTAAACAAATAGTCCCCAGAAAACCCAATGCGGGAAAACTGGTCTCTGGCTGTTGGAGGGTCTTATTATTAAGAATATTTCTGAATACACAAATTTGGTTTCCAGATCTGGAAAACTCGACAGAGAAAATACTAGATCTACAGCTCACTGGCTGATCTAGGGCCAAAATAATGACGGATCCACACCCTCAAACGGGATTTACAAAACTCAACTAAGATTAGGGCCTAGAAACCCCAGTGTTGTCTCTAAAAGGCTCTGCATCAGCCTCTAAAGTCCTCCAAACCCTCAGCGCTGCTCCGAAAGGGACTGTGTTACCCCAGACTGGGTGACGCAGTCACTACGCTACCCCTGAAGGGTCTCTGCGTAACCCCAGAGGGTTTGTTGTTGAAAATAACGCGAGGGACTGCGCTATCCTTGTTGCTGCTGCTGCTGCCTTCTTCTGCATTGTCCTTGAGCTGATCTCTGCCTCTTGTGTATTCTAGACCCTGGGATCAGATCATCCCCTCGGCCTAAATTCCCCTCTATGCAGCTAAAACACTTCTGAGTATTCTTAGCAAACCCTGCCCTAGAATCTCAGCTTAACTTCAGTGCTCTGCCTCTGTGTGTCTTTACAAATGACCCCAAGCCTTTCCTTTATAATTTTCTCGTTGATAAATCAACGGCCATGACCAGATCTTGAATCAATGGCTAAATTTAAAAGAAATCTTGATCCGTGTGACTTTAAACAATTTCGTCACATGTTTAATTAAATTCACTTTAATTATTTAAGTTCCCTAAGTTTTAACTTAGGAAATACATTAAAATAATTAATTAATTTAATATCTCCTAAACCAGATGAAATTTTCCAAATCAATTTATGAGTCTTGTAAATCAAGTGTACTCTAGTCCCTCCACAAAATTTGGGAGCTAGAGCACAACTGATGCTAACCCAAATACACAAAATCTTAACACTCCCTCTTAGCATCAAGGGTGTGCTCTAGCAATACATCACACTATGCATTACATGACTGAGTACTGGTTTTGTGCTGCTGAAGCTTGGCCTACTGCCACTCAACTCTGCACTGTTGCTGCCATTCTGTATTGCTGCCCATGACTCTGCCACTGCCACTACAATCTCTGTACTGCAGCTCCCTCTCAATATGTTGCATCTATGCTGCTCATAGCACTGCCACTACTGATCTGCTGCACTGCAACTTCAGTTGTTGAGAGAAACAACTGAATCTCCTACCCAATCTTTAATAGACAAGTCAGATGGGCTACATCATTATCACTGAAGCTCCATAGGCTACAGATCTGTGCTGACATCTAAAGAACGATGCACAACTACAGCTCTGTCTGCGTCATTAGACTTCCTCCGCACTATTGAAGTCACATCAGCCCCTTGTGCTAAAATATATCACGTTGTTGTTGCACTGCGTTGTCTCTTTGAAGCTTTCTGTGTCGCTGCAGCTCTGCACTGCGTAAGCAGCACTGCTCTGCGTTGTTGAAGTCACATCAGCGTCTGCACTGCTACTGCTTCTACGTTGATGTTGCTTCTCCCAACCTTCAAATGTGCCTCTGCTTCTGCCTCATCTGTGTTCTATGCACCCACTGCTCCACTTGTCCTGCTATTGTCTTAAGGCTACCGTAGCTCACTTGTGATCCAAGAGATGAGCTGCTCAAGGATCCCGCCTTCTTCTATGTAGCTCCTCTACATATCCATGTCACCCCACCTCCGTGGTTCATGAGCACTCATGGCTACATCATCTCCTGACCCGTCATCTACCACAACTGCCTTGGAAGAACATGCTTCCTTGTCCCTTTTCTTCTCCAGACAACGGCTGGCAAAATGTCCCATTTCAACACACTGGAAACACTTGATCTTTGAAAGATCCTTCTTCTTCTTTGGTTGCTCCTTTGATGCCAAGGTTGCATCTTCCTCATCTTCCTTCTTCACTTTGCTCAATCCTGGGTTCTGCGGCCTCTTGGTGAATCTGCGAAGTTCTTCTTGAAGCAGAATTGACCACAAGCTGTCCCAATCTGGGAGGTCCGCTCTGCTCAAGATACTTTGGACAAAGGTTTCCCACTCATCCGTGACTGCATTGAGGGCAGTCCTGACTATCATAGCATCATCCATCGTTGCACCCATTGTAGTCAGTTGATCTCTGATTGACTACAGTCTGAAGAGTAAGTACTCCATGTCTTCTCCCTTGGTCATCATGAATGACCTCATTTGAGTCTCCAACAGCATTTTTCTTTGGATAGACTTTCTCTCATATAGGGAAGACAAGGCCTTCCACATCTCGTTAGCTGTCTTTTTCTCAGCTATGTGTGGTACAATATGGTCCTTGATGCTATCCATAATCAGCCACTTGGCATGCCCAGCAATTTCCTTATGCTTCCGAAGGAGATCTGCATTTGTTGGTGTGGCCAGAGTCTGCTCTGCCTTGCCTTCCAAACTGAAAAGTTGGAGAGGCCATCTAGCCTTATACTAATCACGCAGTCCATGAGGAGCCATCTGCTCAGAATGTGTCGGAACTTCCTTTTCCCTTTGCTATAGAAATGGATCTAAGGCCCTTAGTGAAACAGGTGCCTTCTGCACCCTCTGACAACTGATTTCCCTCCTTGGAAATCTACCAAATCAACTATGATTCAACTTCTTCTTTGATCCTCTGATCAAAACTGCAAGTTTCCTTTGGCTAGAAACTCTCTGAGAAGCTGATCTACTCCCACTCTTTGTCACTTTTGCTAAGGCTAAAAATCTGAAAACTTCAGACTTTTAACCCCACCAGCCCTTCTGAATGTAATATTCCTAATTAGCACCGCTAATTGGAATATTTCATTTTTGTATAGTTTTGCCGCCTATAGTTAAATTAATAAATAAAAGTGAGAAAGAGGGGTCAACTCACTTTAATAAAATAAAGTGCTTCCTAGTAGAGTAACGTTGTAACTTAAAGGAAAGCCTTGGGGGTCCACACGTTACATGAGAGAGGCCTCACGTAGGCTCTAGAGGCAACTGCGCAGGCATAGGAGGAGCTCAAGGACGTAGTTAGGGTTTGGAGGGGAGCTAGCACTATAAAAGGTGGGGGTTTCACTCCATTTGGCATTATTGATATGTTGATGATATTGTGAGCTAGACCTCTGTCTACTTGAGCACGCCGGTTGTTTAGTCGGTCTGCAGCACTGTTTAGTGCGACTGAGTGTCTCCGGTCGGAGATCTCGCCCTTGGCCCCGGGGGACTTCGAGTGCCTGCTCGGGCAAGGTATTCCTTCAGTTTCAGCAGTTGGTTTGCATGAGATTTGGGTGGACGTTTTGCAGAGGAGCTGGGTCTCATAGAGTGACTGCGCAGTCCAGGAGGGAGGACGCAGTTGGTGTTAGTGCAGCTCTGTTGTGGGGGATTTTCGTGGAGTCCTCAGCGTGTTTCAGCTTGGAGGGATTGTCTATTCAGTTGGAGAGTTTTGCAGAGGGATTTGTGGCCCTTTTCCAGCATTCTTCTTAGGCCTCTACGCTGTGCTTGGGAGAGACAGTGTTTTCCTTGAGGAGGGCTTCTGTGGTGGTTTTCCGGAGGTGGTGCATTTGCTTCATGGTTTCTGGGTTTTGTCCGGAGCAGTGAGTACAAGCAATCTACCGATTTTCAGCCCATTCCGGTGAGGGGATCAGCCCCTAGTTCCAGTACATTGTAGCAACAGCATTCTACGGCAGATTTCTCCAGCAGCTGGGACGCAATCTCTCTAGCAGCCATTTCCTATTCTGAGAGGGTCTTCACTTGCCTGGTGCAAGGATAGGTGCACTCATTTTGATTATCTATTGTACCCATATATATATATTCTCAGATTAATAAAATGGCTTAGCGTTCTGGTATTTTTATGTGTACTTGCTCTATATTCTAGTTCCGGCATTTTTCCTATATAGTTGCATGTTTGTGTTTCTGTGTATTACTGTCTATTTCCCGTTGGGGATATTACAGTGGTATCAGAGCATAGTTCTGGCTCAGCCTGTGGAGCTAGCAATCTATGACGCCCGGGGATAAACCCTACATTGGTTGTAGGAGGAGGAGATACAGAGACGTTGAGAGTAGGTGGGAGAACCCCTACAGAGAGGGGGAGCCTGTGACGGAGTCCGATCAGGAGCCGCCTGAGACAGATTCAGAGCAGGAGCAGCCTGTGAGGGACGCAGAGTAGCAGGGCCCTATGGCAGACGAGGAGGGTTCAAGGAGATGGGAGACACTCCTCCAACACATGCAGGATATGACACAGAGACTCACGGCATTAGAGGTCAGGCAGAGGGAACCCCCCAGGGGTTTACAGATTGGTGAGGGGTCGGGTATGTCCCACCATGTGCCGGTGCATGATGCTATCCCCATCACGGCATCGCATGCACCCATGCGATCCACTATGCCCACATTCTTAGCAGAGGACGCAGGGGCAGGAGTACAGAGGGGAGCACAGAGGGATATTCCAGCACCCACGCGATCCACCATGCCTACCTTCCTAGCAGAGGACGCAGGGGCAGCAGCACAGCGAGAGCCGGAGCCGGGTCACATGGGTGACTATTTTGCAGAGTACCAAGCATACGGACGGGAGTTCATGGAGGCTCTCTCGTTCAGAGACTTTGTCCAGCTCCAGCGGGACAGTAGACCCCGCGATCATCACCAAGGGCACCGGCATCATCATGATGGAGACTACCACCGCACAGCTAGCAGATTTCATTTGCCCACGTTTGATGGTTCATCAAACAGTTCGGCAAAGTCTTGGGTGGAGAAGTTGGACATCTATTTCCAGCTTAACCAGATGTCGCAGTCATAGGCCATTAAGGTGGCAACATTACATCTGGATGGTGAGGCCCAGGACTGGTGGTTTCATGGGATGACGACACTCGGACATTCTACAGTGACGACATATGCCGAGTTTACCAGGAGGGTGATAGAGCGTTTTGATAGGAAGGATCCGGTGCAGCACTTTGTTGAGCTGACAAGGCTCAAACAGACTGGGAGCGCAGAGACTTACATTTCAGATTTCTTGAGGGTTTCGGTGATGGTACCTGATTTATCTGCGGCTCGGATGGTTTACATGTTTGTGGAGGGGTTGTCAGAGCCACTTCGTGGCCTAGTCCGGTCGACTAGACCAGCTACACTTCAGGATGCCATCAGCAGGACTCGGGATTTACAGGATGTCTTACCCAAGACTCGGACACCTTATCCCCAGAGACAGGCCTTCCAGCCTAAGGGGAAGGACACGAGGATTCCGCCTCCCAAGGCGAATCCTGGGCGAGGGCAGTTTGATGATGAGGCCAGGAGAGAGCTGAGGAGGAAGCGGTTGTGCTTCACTTGCCAAGAGCCATGGGCACCGGGACATAGGTGTGCTGCAGGGAAAGCACATTTCATTGAGGTCTTCTCCGAGAGCAGCGGGGAAGAGGATGAGGGGGATGACGTGGAGGCAGGAGATTGTTATGCAGCGCAGGGTACCTTACCACCTCCACCACCCGCAGCAGGTGGGGCATCATTTGCACCTACTGGAGGAGCTCTAGCC
Source organism: Pinus albicaulis (assembly GCA_034641835.2). Classification (NCBI taxonomy): domain Eukaryota; kingdom Viridiplantae; phylum Streptophyta; class Pinopsida; order Pinales; family Pinaceae; genus Pinus; species Pinus albicaulis. The sequence continues at coordinate 27,969 of JAXQQM020087859.1, forward strand.
GCATTGCGGGGAGTTCCCAAGTACTTGACGCTGTGCGTACGGGGGATAGTACGCGGACAACGGGTCTCAGTCTTGGTTGATAGTGGGGCCACCCACAACTTTATTGATGCTCAGATGGTTGAGCGGAGAGGCATACAGACTGAGGGTTTTGATGGATTTTCCGTCTTGGTCCCAGGAGATCAGACTATGGCATGTGCTCGGTATGTTCCAGAGTTATCGGTGACGATGGGCACTTATACATTGACAGATCATTTCTTTGTGGTAGATATTCCGGACACCAACCTGATATTGGGTGTTCAGTGGCTCTTTACTCTGGGGAAGGTCACGACGGATTGGAAGGCCCTAGAGATGGAGTGGGATGATCCCAAGACAGGGAGGCATGAGAAGATACGGGGACAGCACACATACCCGCCTCAGACAGTGTCGGCACATAGGATGGAGGCGACCTTCCGCAAGGGAGACATAGAGTGGGTTGTAGAGTTGCGAGCTTCAGAGGCAGTGGATACAGGTCAGACAGTGCATCCTGAGCTACAGTCTATTCTCGACAGGTATGCAGCAGTATTTGGGGATATTCCACCAGGGCAGCCACCGGATCGGGGGTTTGAGCATACTATCGAGCTTGAGCAGGGGATACAGGCAGTGATCACCACACCATATAGGCATCCCAAGGCCTATCGGGATGAGATAGAGCGTGCTATTCAGGAGTTGCTGATCGGGATGAGATAGAGCGTGCTATTCAGGAGTTGTTGGCCCTTGGTCACATTCGGCCGAGCACGAGCCCTTTTGCTTCTTCTGTAGTGTTGGTGAAGAAGAAGGATGGCACATTGCGAATGTGCATTGACTACAGGGCTCTGAATAAGAAGACCCTGAAGAACAGGTACCCCATTCCCAGGATCGATGAGCTTATGGATGAGTTGAGAGGAGCACGGTTCTTCTCAAAGATTGACTTGAGATCCGGGTACCATCAGATACGCGTGAGGGAACAGGACATTCCCAAGACCGCCTTCAGGTGTCATTATGGGCACTTCGAGTTTCTGGTCATGCCTTTTGGGCTGACCAATGCACCCGCTACCTTTCAGTCGTGCATGAACCACATTTTCAGTGGTCATCTGAGGAAGTTTGTGCTGGTCTTCTTCGATGACATACTTATATATAGCAGGACTTGGGAGGAGCATCTCCAACACATTGAGACAGTTTTGCGCATCTTGGAGGAGCAGCAGTTCTATGCCAAGCTCTCCAAGTGTGAGTTCGGCTTGACGGAGATGCTGTACTTGGGGCACATTATAGGAGTGGATGGGGTGAGAGTCCACGAGGAGAAGATCAGGGCCATCAGAGATTGGCCAGAGCCAAGGAATGTGACTGAGCTTCGGGGATTTATTGGCATTTGCACATACTACAGGAAGTTCGTCAAGGGCTTCTCACAGCTTGCTGCACCCCTCACAGATTTGACGAGGAAGGGGGCATTCAGTTGGTCGGACACAACACAACGAGCTTTTGATTAGCTCAAGGAGGTGATGAGCAGCTGCCCCGTGCTGGCATTGCCAGATTTCACACAGCCATTTGTCCTTGAGTGTGATGCATCAGGAGAGGGGATTGGTGCAGTTCTGATGCAGGGCGGTCACCCGATAGCTTTTGAGAGCCGGAAGCTCCTTCCGCATGAGAGGTTGTATTCCATATACGACAAGGAGATGTTGGCCATCATGCATGCATTGGCCAAATACCGGTAGTATTTAGTGGGCAGCAGATTCAGGGTGAGATCAGATCACAACAGCTTGAGGTACTTTCTGGAGCAGAAGCAGTTGCAGGAGAGACAGCAGAAGTGGATCAGTAAGATCCAAGCCTATGACTTTGACATAGAGTATGTCAAAGGCAAGAATAACGTGGTAGCCGATGCCCTTTCTCGTAGACCGGCCACGTTATCACTTATGAGCTTGGACGCTGATAGGGCTCGACTGCTGGTAGAGTACTCCAAGGACAGGTTTGCGTGTGAGGTTTTGGATGGGCAGGTAGCAGATGATAGGTACAGGGTGGTCGACGAGATCATCTATTACAGGGACAGGATCTTTTTGACTGAGGGATCTCAGCTCAAGAAGAAGATACTCCAGGCTTCACACGATTCTCCATTGGCGGGCCATCAGGGGTTCACCAAGACTTACAGGGCTATCCGGGAGAGGTTTTCATGGAAGGGCCTCAAGGAGGACGTACTCCAGCATGTCAGGGAGTGCGATGTTTGCCAGAGAAACAAGGGAGAGATGAGCCATCCTGCAGGGTTGTTGCAGCCTCTTTCCATTCCAGAGGGGAAATGGGAGAGCATAGCGATGGACTTCATCACAGTGTTGCCCATGGTGCAGGGCAAGGACTGCATCTTTGTCGTCGTTGACCGACTGACGAAGTATGCTCATTTTTTTGCCATATCCGCACACCACACAGCAGCGCAGGTGGCTGAGCTGTTCTTCAGGAGATTTTCAAGTTACATGGTCTACCTAAGACCATTGTCAGCGACAGGGACAGCCGCTTCATGGGCGGATTCTGGCAGGAGCTCTTCCGGCTAGTGGGGATGGAGTTGACACCGAGCACTAGTTATCACCCCCAGACGGACGGGAAGACAGAGATAGTTAACAAGTGGCTGGAGGGCTACTTGCGTAACTATGTCAGTGGGCAGCAGAGGGCATGGCTGAAGTGGCTGCATCTGGGCGAGTACTGCTACAACACGACGCATCACATGTCCATTGGTATGTCACCTTTCTATGCTTTATATGGATATCATCCCTTATCTTTTGTGGACATGATGTTTGGTGCTAGTAGGGCTCCGAGAGCCAAGATATGGATCCAAGAGAGCCAAGATATGGATCCAAGAGAGCCAAGATATCCTCCGAGCTCTCAAGGATAACATAGCCACAGCACAGAATCAGCAGAAGTTGTATGCTGATAAGGGTCGGGTGGAGAGACACTTTGAGGTAGGAGACTTGGTCTACCTGCGACTACAGCCATACCGACAGTCTTCGCTTAAGCAGAAGGGGGCTGAGAAGCTTAAGCCCCGCTTTTATGGGCCATACAGGGTGATACGCAGGATTGGGCAGGTTGCATATGAGTTGGAGTTGCCCCAAGGCAGCAAGATTCATAACATTTTTCATGTATCATGCCTGAAAAAGGCATTGGGCCAGCAGGTAACAGTCACAGAGGAGCTACCACCCACGGATGATGAGGGGCATCTGGTGTTGCAGCCGGAGGCTATTATTGATACTAGGGAGAGGCAGCTGCGGAGCAGGACGATCCGGGAGTTCTTGGTGAGGTGGAAGAACTTGCCGGATGAGGATGCCACTTGGGAGGATGAAAAGATATTGCAGCATCCATCACTTCAGTTGCTTGAGGACAAGCAACGTTCTGCCGGGGGAGACTGTAATATTCCTAATTAGCACCGCTAATTGGAATATTTCATTTTTGTATAGTTTGCCGCCTATAGTTAAATTAATAAATAAAAGTGAGAAAGAGGGGGTCAACTCACTTTAATAAAATAAAGTGCTTCCTAGTAGAGTAACGTTGTAACTTAAAGGAAAGCCTTGGGGGTCCACCCTTAACATGAGAGAGGCCTCACATAGGCTCTAGAGGCAACTGCGCAGGCATAGGAGGAGCTCAAGGACGCAGTTTTGTTAAGAAGCTAGTAGAAGATGAAGATATGGCTGATTTGTTAATGTGAAGCTTGCTGCCTTACTTTGATTGATTTGTGACTCATTGCATCTCCTTGGAGAGACTCAAGCACTTCAGTCAAGAAGTTATCAACAATTTTCGAAACCCAAATTTTAGAAGATATTATTTTTAATACCAAAATACTATAATACTATAAAATATAGGTGCAATAAACTATTATTTTGATCAACAAGACTCTAAATAAGCATTAATTTGCATCCATTTATATAATTAGTTAAACTAAATTATATAGTTGATAATAGGATAGTAGAATATATTATAGGGTACTTTCAGAATGAAATACATTTTGTTCATTCATTGGAAAGCTTCACAAACCACTGTGATAATAGAGTTCTCAGCGCTAATACAATTATTTTGTCGATCTGTGCATATATTTCTCAATATCCCCTTCCCATATGGGAAAGGAGTGGACTAGTCACTTACCTCACAAGGTCCTTATGGAGTTGTTGTTCCAGGCCACACGTGCACACCATTTTACCAACAAGACAATTTAGTAGACAACTCGACAAGGCCTTGGAGCTGGGTGCCCCCAAATCCACACAGCCAACCATCCATCAGGAGAATTTTTCCATGCCTGGATGTTAGGAGAGCTTGCTCAAATTTGGGCTTCCCACAAGGATCATACTGTAGAGCCCTATCAGTCCCAGACACACTCCAAAGGACATCATCCACTAGTCCAAAAAAAATTTTGCGGTCATTGAGGACTCTAGCAGGGAGACCCCCCTTGATCTAATTGCTCGTCCTCACCTGTCAGCACTAGCATACCATGACTAGTTCAAACTAAAGTTCCTTTGGTCCTCAGATATCATACATATTATCTTTTTCTTGTAATTACTTTATCTCCACTCCGAGTCATGTACTTTCTTATCTTCTCTTGTTGTTCTGCTTCTAGCACAATTAAAAATCTGTTTTGATATGATTTTTAGCATCTTTATAGTCCACACTTCCACACTTCCACATTGTATTTTGGCTAGTGATGTACTCTTATAATCCCATTGACCTAACATTTTCCCCAAGGAAAACCTTGTGGGGAAACCCAAGAGATGCTTCCTCATGTTTGTGGATGGCATCCCTAGTAACCCTGTTCGCTAAAGTCATAGACTAGTGTGCCTAACCAGGAGGGTTGAACTAGGCAGATGCCCAACAACATGAAAAAAAACCAGTTGAGCTAACCCTTGGTCTTCCCATTGACATACTCCTTTGATCATTTGCTGGACATTAATAAACTTATATTATCAAACTTTGGTTTTTACAAATACTGCAACAAAAAAGGTGGTTTGACAAACAATGCAACAAATCAGAACTCATATTTTAATAATTTAGACGATAAGAGGTATTCCAAAAATCATTGACAAAGACAGCCATGCTTTTATCTAGATTTGCATTTGAAAAAATTGTCAACTTATCTGTTATATTGTCAACTTGAAATGTGAAATCCAGATATGAAAACTAGATATGAAAGTATTTCAAAAATCACCTCTTGGGTATTAAAATAAGAATGGAGCTGTACAGGATGGCATCAAGGCCAATGAGAAAAATTACAATTAATT